>CAXAMN010027528.1:420387-436341 GCA_963970005.1 Durusdinium trenchii | reverse complement strand
CGGGCAGCTTCCAGCTCCAAAGCCCTTTGGGCTTCCATCTCAGAAGCTTTGCGGGCAGCTTCCAACTCCAAAGCTTTGCTGGCTTCCATCTCTGAAGCTTTGCGGGCAGCTTCCAAGTCCAAAGCTCTTTGGGCTTCCATCTTGGCCTCACACATTTCAGCTTCGTTCTTGGAAGCTTTGTGAGCAGCGTCCACCATCACAGCTGCTGTCTCCACGTCAGCCTCTGAAAGCTTTTTGTCAGCTTTCCTTGCATCAGCCTTCATGGCTGACACAATGCTGTTTGCGACCTCCAAGACCTCTGAGCCTTTCTTGGCAGCAGCCTCGATCTCAGCAATCCTTGCCGCAGCAGCTTTCTCACACGCCTCTAGCTCCCTTTTCCATGACTTCTCCCTCTCTTGCGCAAGCTTCAGCTCATACAAAGCTTCTAGTTGTTCCAGCTCCTTTTGCAATTGATTTCCTTCCACGGGGCGGAAAGAAATCGGAGGATTGCCGATCAGATTTCAACAGGCACTGGACTCTAGGCTTGATTGCTAATGTGGGCAAGGTGCGCATTGCCACCTTCTCTGGTGTCAGCTCGGTGCCGAGGCCTGTGAACAAACAGTGTATAACTGAAAAGCTTCCCTTGAAGAAGAGACCATGAATGCCTGCTTCAGGAGCAGGAGGAGCAGCAGCAGGAGTGTGGATTGTTGAGCCTACCGTACTTGACTGATCAACATGATCTATCGTACACAAATTGCATGAAAACAACTTGGGACCATCAACAGTGTGTTTAAAGGAATTCAGTCAGTCACACTTGCAAAACTATTCAGACCCACCTCCGGAGCCTTTTGAAGACGCAGCTCGGCCACTCTCCTTGGCTAGCTGCTTATAAGAATCATTCTGTGATAATTCTTGTAACCTTTTATCAACTCCAGGATCTGAGCTACAAACCCCCTCAGACTCTGAGTCCGACAAGTCAGATCCCGAGGAGGATGAGGAGCTGCTCTGGGGATCTGCAAAAAGGAGCTGAAAAGAACTCGTACTAAATGACACTGCTCGCCTTGACTGTTGGTTGGGACTTTGAGCCCTGCATACTTGTAGATGGCACGGATCTGTTCACATCGTGGCACATGTGGGCGCCTGGCCCGGCAAAGAATAAATGATTCCACACTGCAATGCTGTTTGCGAGTTTCCACAACAAATGCTGCTTCTTGCAAATGAGTAGCTTTGCAACTCGAGAAAATGCTGATACTAACTTTCTCAAAAGCTTTGCGTGGAGCTTTACGCGGTTTCCTGGCTGCAGCAAAAACCGAAGTGATCGAAAAAACACGTGGCTTAATTGTGTTAATTGATCGTGGCCATCAAGCCGAGTGTCCATTGACCTCCTCCCCACGTGGGCAACACATGCGGAAGAACATTTCAACGGCGTGTTCCAAGGAAGACAATGATGGTCTCATTCCAAGGTGTTTCAGAGTCAGACCCAGGGCGTGCTTGTTCTGCTTGATCACACCTGAAAGGCTTGCAATTGGCTCGACTAGTCATGGTATGGCACTAACGTGGATACTATGCTACAGTAATTCTATAATGTCAACTGTTTACAGGCGAAGGTCCACGGGTGATCTTGGTGGTCTTCTTCTCCTTCTGGATTCCCATTGTGCACAAACACTGGTTCAGACCAGCAAGCTTCAGGTCAGGCCGGCTATTCCAGCTGGCCGCTAGGTGAGAAGCCTGCTCAAAGGTGGCCATTGTCCAAGGATTGGCGTAAACACGGCTTGGGCAGGAACTGCATCATCAAAGGATGCAACAGCATGACATTGGATCTTCAGAACCATGCCATCATGCCGGGGCAAAACTCACAGAAAACATCTAACACAGGGGCACTTGGCATCAAAGATCCTCTGCAAATCAAGCATGCGCATGTAAAAAACACAAAAGTGTAAAGAGGTGGCCTTTCTGAAAAAGATCTTGAGAAACCCAGCTCTGGTCACAGGCATCCACTTCAGTCCTGCTAGGGGTTGGTTCATGGGTGCAATACAAAATCAGCAAAAAATAAACTTCTCTGAAAGCACACATTGCTGAGTCCTTGGAACATAATCTCCGAGGACAGGAGAAAACGACCCACGTGCCTTGAACCCCTCCAAGGCTGCAAAAGCGGCTTGCGCGAGCCATTCTGCACACTCGATGATAAAAACTGTCAAAACATCACCAAACCCTCTGAAAAATGACTGAACTGTTGATTCCACAAAAAGTGCTCGAATTGGGCCCTCACACCAAAAAGTGCACGTTTCCCACAAATGTGATCGATTTCCAAGTTTGTGCACGAACAAAGATATCAGGTAGCAGACCACCAAGTGGACACATTAATGTGTACCAAAGGGGTGTCCAGGTGTGTTTCAGTCGAGCGGGGGGGAGTGTTTTTGTGTCCTTTGGCGATCATTCTCAGAGAGCCAGACCATCGACGTACTGAAAGCCGATGGGGTAAATGATGTGTGTGTGTAACGTTTAGCACGATGTGAGGTTGATATGACGTTCATACATGGATGGTCTGGGATTCGTCAACAGCTCTGGGCAAAGCTTACGCACAACTTGGAGGCACCAGGAACCGCACGGAACCTGTTGAGGATCAAATCAACTTGGGTCGTTGACACAAAAGGCCTCGGCGATTCCGATTCCGGTCAATAGATTCCATATGATTCCATCCATTGGTCCATGGGTTTTCTGATTTCGTGAAATCACCCATTGCCCATGTGGTGGCCCATTTCCATTCCCCAAGCCCAAAAGAAACACAGCTGTCATCACTCGCTGGCTCTATGTTCCCAGCAAAGAGAGGCATCAATGAACAAAGCAGAAAGATGCAGAAAGGGCAACAAGAAACAATGAAAGAACAGAGGGAAGGACAGAAGAAAAGGAAGACCAGAAGACAAAGTCTACAAGATTCCACGGGCCGCGGCGAACGGTCCGTGTTGTGGTCCTGCGTGGTCCTGGTCTCCGAAACAACCGAAACGAACACCATTGGAGGGGAGGCGCGAACACACACCCGCCTCCAGCACCACCAAATCTGCATGCAAACTGCCCGCCACGAAATCTACTTTTTCAATCTTTTTGGTCAATTTATGTGACAGAACCACGCCAGAGTAGTAGCCGTGTTCAAGGCATCTTTGGGGAGTCCGGTGCAGGTGCGTCCGAACCAAACAAAACCACGTTGCGCCTGCCTGCAAGGCCTGCCGTGCCTGCCGTTGCCAAAGAAGATGGATGAAAATCTTGGGCCCACCCATAGCATCCCAAAAATAAGCATCCAGTTGCTTGTATGTCATTTCTTTGCCCGTCTAAGTCCTGTCGGCCGTCGGCCGGTGAAGCTCCGACATCAGCCTGCTGTGACGACTGACCAGCTCCGCTAGCGAACATGCTGAGGTAAAGGCGGCGAAGCACACGAGGAGGTGCCGGGCACGGGCAGTGCGGGCGCTCGAGGAAGCCGAGAAGGGCGAGGAGTTGGAAGAGTTGGAAGAGTTGCCTGGTTTTGCGGATCAGTTGATTTTCTGGTATTTTCCCGCACTGCTGAAATCCTCCAAACCTGGGCAATATGATTTCTTTTGTCGAGGTTCCTCAAGCCACTCATAGCAACTCCAAGGTTGGATGAGGTGGAATTCGCCTCTTGTCTCCCTGCGGCTGGGAGGGGTCCCACATCGCGATCCATCCCCAAAAAGGCACCAACCGGTCATTCATTCCAACGTTTGGGCCTGAGAATTTCTCCAGTTCAAACGGGAAAGGGAGAAGCTTGTGGAAGTTGTTTGAAATCACCATTGGCCTGAAATTGCCCAGACACTCCATGCTTGGCATATAAAAGAAGTACTGTAAGTTGTAACCTTTAATTTCACATTGGGGTGATTGTAAAGGCGTCAATGTAGGTAAAGATTTCATATCACCAAATGTTTGGGTGGTGAAAGCCACATCGTTCTCATGGGAACGTCCCATGATCAAAAGCGCGTTCGCTCCCTCGCTCGCGAGAAAACTGCCCAAGTTTGGGGAGCAAGAGAGAGGGGATGACTATTGGGCCTTCTCCGTAGGGCTGAGGGCACTTTGTGTTCTCAAACTCCGGCCCTGATCTGTACATCATCATCAGCAGCAGCAACTTTCTGACCTATGCAGTATCATTACTGGAGTCTCATCAAAAGTAGAAGTCATCCGGCACCGCAGATGACCCGCCCCAGAGGGAAAAGGATGGTTCACAAGAAACACACATGCAGTCAAGGAAGCTAAATTTAAAGTGTCAGGCTCGGAGCTCAGGTAAAAGTATCAAACTTGGACAGAAGTTTGGAAGATTAGTACTTGCTCACGCAGTCTCTTCCAAGCAACCCCATCTAGCTGTTTCCGAAGGGGGTACCAGATGTTTTTTTGAGATGCCAGCTGATAACACCACAGAAGGACCTATAGGTTGCGGAGTTACTTTCAGTGAGTCCTCTTGTTCCAGGTTGCATAGGGACACTAAATGGTTTGACGTTCTCAGGGCAGATACCTTCTTCCGCTCCTTGAGACCTTCTGCAAAGCAGAAGGCCCTCGGAGCGGCTCGATGAGGAGCGGATGAATGAGCGCATCGATGCGCATCAGGTGGGATCTTTGGACATGAAGGACCGAATGAACATAAATCATGCATATCCGACTAAGTAGCAGACACTCACCACTGGTCCTTTCATTTCGTGTGTTTTTCTTTCTCCATGGGTGCAATGGCGGTCAGCTAGCAGTGTGGCTGGCCGCTTGCATGTGAGCCATGTCATCCAGAAGCAGTGTGCACAGTGTGCCAAGTGCGCTCAGCGACGAGAGCAGTGAAGAGACCAGCGAGGATGACGAAACCCGGCATTGGCCTTTTTTTGCGACCATCAGTGGGCCAGGTTGGAACAAAGGTACTGGACGCCATCTCCCTGGCTTGGCATTCTAGGAGGTGGTTTCGGATTTGTGTGTTTTCAAGCTTTACTTGGGAGGATTTTTCACTAACCGACTTGTCTTTTGAGCTCGATCCATGAGCTGAAACCACCGCTTGCAGCACAAGCAGCATGGAGACATTGAAGACCATATGGGTGTGCATGTTAAAAGGGAGACCCACAACCGATGGGTAGACTATGGTAGACTGGTCGGTTTCCCAAACCCTCCAACAATTTGGACGTTGCAGGAGGTCGGCCTCTCTATTTTGAGCTACACACCCATCCCATGTCCTCAGGTCCTCCCTTTGTCCATCGACACGGACTCGTCCCGGGGCTCCAGTGGCCAGGTCCAGGCTATTGGAATTAACGCGGAGACGGGAGAGAGCTGGTTCTCGTAAACGGAGAGAGAGCTGGTTCTTTTGCTTTCCTTGTTTGATCATGCAGGTGAGGGGCGATTTCAGAGTTGTTTGCGCTTCCGGTAGCAAAAGAATGCATTATATACTTCCAAGTCAGGAATCTGTGTATATATGAGGGTGTGTCCCATTGCCCGTAACAGTCGATGAATGACTATGACTATCACTGATTGAGACAGGCCCTTTACTAACCATCATCCACCGTTACAGTGAATGGGATATGCCCAATTGTCAAATGATATTAGCATTTTGTGAGAAAGGCCTGGAATACCCAATTTGTAAAAACTTGGGACTGTCCCACACTTCGCCGGCGATGAGACACTCCTCGGCCGACCGTCTCCCAGGAATCCGACGACGACTCTGGACAGTCCGACTCCGGAGCGGCGGACAGTCCGACTCCGGCCATGCGTGATCGCAAGAGGCAGGGAGTCAATGTGGGTGTAAGAGCCTGGGTTGCTCCAGAACGTGTTTTTTGTGGTGGTTTTTTGGAGGGGCAGGATCGAAGGGAGGTCCCCTTTGTGCCGAGTTTGGTGGTGACCATGACAAGCTCAGAAAACCCAAACCACCCCAAGCAACTACATGTTCGGTGTGGACATCCATCGAAGTCCAGTTGACATTGATTTAACACTTAAAACGATCAACTGGGTTGACAACTACGATAGAAATCGAATTTGTTGACATTGACACCCAGATCCCCCAAAGAGATGATTGGTATATTAATCTCTTCACCCCAGTCGTTTATGTTGATGTTCTTATCCACTTACCACTTCGACCTTCTTCCGAAGTTGGTCACTGAGGAGCTGTCAGCCTCGCCCTGCATGAGCAAAGTGTTTTGAAGGATGGTTACTTGCTACCAGCCAATGAAGACAAGGAGGCTGACGAGGACATTAAGGATGTTCCTCGGTCCATCAATATGCTGGTCCGGGATATAGGAAGTCCAATTTGGCTACATAAGAGGTTCGAGGCCAGCTATGTTTGCGGCGATATGTTTTCCCAGAGATAGCGTGCTTGTTGTTTTGGTGAGGGCGGGATTGAGTCGTTTTAAATGTGTGTGGAAAAACATACTGACTGACCACTGCCAACTGTTGCAATATGAAGATTGCCTTCTTAAATTGATTTAAATTGTATAGACAACACTGATTATCAAAGCTAGCGCGCTAGCTGCCGCTAGCTGAGTTCTTCTCTTTCGCAGTCTTGGTCTTGGGATGAGGTATGTGCCTGAAAGCTTGATCTTTCACGCTAAGGCGGGGCCATGCCGGCCCCCCAACCCTAGTAAATCCCGCTGAGGAGGCGCTTTGCCTCCGCTGTTCGGCGGGTGAGTTTCTCCCCCAAAACGCAACTTCTTGACCTCCTGACAGATGATGCAGGTGTCATCCCTGACTGGTTACGTTATCCCATGAAGGAGTCTTGAAGCGAAGGTGTCTGAAAAGAGATCCTTTTGCTTGGTTAAGTTTGACACGTGTTTTTTCTTTTCCGGAAGCATGCTTACAGGTTGCCTTGGGCAGTGCCTTATAGATGTTCGCAGCATGTTCTGCTGCTGGTTTGCTGGTCAGCTACTGGCCTGCTGCTTCTGCTTCTGTTCTGCTGCTGGTGCTGCTGGTCAGCTACTAGTAATCCAATCCAGCTCCAACTGGGTCCTTTGTCATGTGAGACTGGGTCCTCAAACATGTCATGGTCATGCCACACCACCGTCCAATCCGCCGCCTTTTCCCCTTCTCAAGATTCGCTCTGTGCGCCTAAGAACACGCAGAGACTTGGATGCACTTTGGCAAGGATCTACAGAAACTTCTTGGCCACAGGATCATTGGGCAAGTTCTCCAAGATCCACCTGAGATAGTAAAGGGTTCGATGTGCATGTTTAAAGAATGCAACCTGTGCAGAGGTTTGACACTCACTCCCAACCCACCCACTCACTCACTCCCTCCCTCCCTCACTCACTCATCATACAACTAGACACAGGCCACCAATCAGCCCAGCCACTTGCGGCGACCATCGCAGGCCTTCAAGCGCCGCTCCTCACCCTGCAGGCCCTCAAGCGCAGCTTCCTTCCAATACTTGCAGTAAACCTGAGATGAATCGAAGCTGGATTGCGATTTCCAACTTCAAGATCATATATATGATTAATATGCAATGCTTTAATCATCATCATAATTATTGAACGGTTTGAAGGCAAGAGGCGGAGTGAAGCTTCTTTGAAGTCTCATCATTCCTGCGGCCTCCTGGCTTGCTGGCTGCTTTAGCCCGAGCCTTTGCCTTTGCTTTCGCCTTCCCTGCACTCTTTGGTGCCTGCTTTGCTTTGGGCGCTGCACGGGCTTTTGCCTTGCGACCTGCATTCTCGCGGTGCTTCTTGGCTGCTGCGCTAACCCTGGTCTCCTTCAGCTCCGCTTGCACCCTCTTGTTGACCACACGTTCGAGGAAGGAGCACCTGTCGAGGAGCCCTTGCATGACCTTGTCATCCTCCTCCCCCTTTGCTTCCAGCTCATTTGCCCTCTTGAACAGGTTCTGGAGCTCACGGAACGAGGGAGAGCTCGGAGGAGCTTTGGCTTCAGCTGGTGGATCACCGGTCTTGGCCTCAAGGCTATCCAGCAGGGCCTGATTCGATCCCTCCAGCTTGGCGAGATTCTCCTCAACCTCCAGGCAGTTCTCCACTGACTGCTTGATGCTGTTCACAAGCTCCACAGGGACAATGCAGCATGCATGCTCCTACGAAGAGGCAAAGAATCAGAGAGAATAATAAACATTGTCCCCATGCATGCAACTCAAAGCTACAGCTTCAACACAAGCAACAGAAAAAGTCATTGACCTCCACGGAACGCATAGGCTCTTCGGAACCCATAGCCATAGACTCATCAGGTTCATCGATCTGGGTTTCCACTTCATGATGGGCAGCCTCACAGAGCTAAATATAGAATGCAGATTTGTCAGCAGACCGTTTCACGATTTGCAACTTGCAACAATGTTTTGATGTCTTGTTTGCTGAGGAAGGATTTGCCTTTGATGGTGGAAGCACTGAAGCTGCATCGTCCTGAGTGAGATCAAAGGACATCAAGGACTTCAACTTGTTGAGTGCACAGTACACTGACCTGACTGGCAACTGGGTGTTGAGGTTTTTGCAAGTTAGGATGTTTCAATCTAATTTAGATAGGTTGCAAACAGCCCCAGTTGATTGTCAGGATCTTCAGGCTCTAGATGATGATCCATTCTTCGTAGTCGTAGAGAATCACCATCAGCCGGCCTTGGACAAGCAGCGCCGACCCCGCTCAGGCAAAGCTCAATGGGATGCCAACCACCTCAAGGCACAGTGACTTGCAAACCATGTCCAATCTAATATACATTGACAAGGCACGACCCAAACAGCTCAGATTCTTCAACGTCAGGGTAAGAATCAAGCATCAATGTGTCAATCTCGCGGCCGGGGGTCATCTCCGCATCCAATGTACCAATTTCAAGTGCAAGGTGTTCAACTGTTTCCCACTGGTCAATCTTGGGGCCATTGAACTTCTCCTCAATCATGTGCTGGAAAGGCAATGGTTCCTGGCAGGAAAAGACCATTAACAGGGACATATATTAGTATATATAGTAGATACTTAGTAGATCTTAGTAGATAGTTCTGTTTTTCTTGACCCAAAAGAGGCTAATGGTGAGATTGAGCTGGAAGCAGGCCTGCCTCTGACCCCGGATCAGCGGATTTGTCATCCTTGTTGTTGGCCACGGATGCAGGCTTCTTCCTGGGTGGTGCAGGCCCAGCCTTTGCCTTTGCAGGCCGTTTCTTGGGAGCACCGGCAGCTTCACCTTCTGAATCACCATCTTCTTTAGGTCCCTTCCCTCCTTGGAGGGGAACATGCTCAGCATCTGTGTTTTTTGCGGCCTTCTTTTTCGGACCAGTGTTCTTGGTAGACTTGCCCTTGGACTTGGTGCGGTCACCCTCCTCTTCCTCCGTGGAACTCGAGACACGCTTGGGGAGTTTGTGTTCTCCAGATTCATGATCCGATGGGCGAGCGCCTGACAGAATTTGAAAGGCTAAATATTGACAGGTTGCTTGAAGGTTCTGGTTGGTGTACCAATGTTGGGCAGAGAAACAGCACATCTATTAAATTTAGGGCAGCTGCATGTCGAGGATCTTGCTTGTGCTCCAGGTCCGGCAATCGCTTTTGCAGATGAAGGTGTCCTGGTCATCCGTGGGGCCGGTGAAGCTGTAGTCGTAGACCCTTTTAGCAAAGAATTGGGATCAAAGGCCTTAGCTCAGAAGATCCACATTCAGTGCCCCAAACAGGCAACCCAACAATGCAGATTCATTCAAGATCATTCAAGATATTTGCAACAAGTGGCTGGGGCACGCAAACAGGCAGTCAAAGGAACTTCTTGGCAGCTTTCGGAGTCTGACCCTGCCATGATTGCTAAAAGATGTTGAAGGACTACCCAAATCCCAGCCAAAAGATGTTGCTGCAACCACACGCAAGCCATTGCAATCATGCTGCACAACGCAATGCAGAATGTACTGCAGAATGTACCGTTCTGATATTTCAACGCAGTGAATGACTGTTTGAAGTGCATTTTTCTTCAGAGGGCCCAGAATGTGCGCTCATGGTGGCGCCCAACCAGGATCAATGCCGAATCGATTCGTCGGCTCTTTGCCACGGATCCACTGTAGCATCTTGCCACGCTCGTTTGGTGTCAAGGTATCCAAACAAAGTTCACATCAGATCATGTGAGATTTGAGGACCATTGGTATTAGGTATCCGTTGACATCCATTATATATTATGTTATGTTATATAGATTTGAGGGCTCAAGTTGAGGGTTCCGAGCGTAGCAAGATTGCTGATACACCCAATGTCAAAAGCTGAGGGCTCCCTAAGGCAATTTTTCAATGTGCCATGTGCACTCAGCTAGGCTAGAGATCGAAACAGCCATACATTCTGCGAATGTAAGCTACCCAAGACAGCTGCAATAGTGGAGACGACCATTGAGCTTTGAATTGGCTGCTATTGTTTATTGATGTTTGACAGTAACATAAAGCCATGTTGTTTTTCCTACCAGTCACTGTTTGGCAGGCCATGTATGCTATGCAGCTGTCACATCAAACGCATGGACTGCGCGTCCACATCGATCATCCCGCTCAGGCATGCCACAGGCCGCAGTGGCATCAGCTTCATGACACCGCCAGAGGCCGATTCCAGGCGGCAGCGCCATGCCACTATAAAGTGTGGGCATGCCTTGAACTTTGACACATCCAAGTAAGCCCAAAAGCCTTTGACCGAAGCCTCCATGGGCGCATCCTTGTCTTTCTTCTTCTTTTTGTTTTGGGGCTCAGGCTCAGAAATGTCATCTATCACAAAGACAATGTCTTTGACACTGCTGATCTCGCCATCTTTGATGGCATGATGTGATAGCTCAACTTTGACCTCACGAAGACAAACGGAAGAAGGTATCTCAAAGTGCTGATCTTATTTGATGTTTCAACGGCAAATGACTATAACAGCTACTACTTGACATTGAGACAAGTTGCTTCCCCTCCGTCTTCCAACTCTTTGAGCACTTGCTCCACTGTAGCTGGCACGTCCAAGCATTCCAACGACTGCAGGTGGTTTGGGATCGCCTTTTTCTCGAGGATGATGTGCGTGCCCAAGTCCAGCTTGAACGTGAACCATCGCCCCTCTGCATTTTGTGTGCACTCTTTGGCTTCCTCAGCACAAACAAAGTGAGATCAACAATTGTCGACCCTGGGGGCCCATGTTCTTAAGTTTGGATGGGGTGGCATGGTGTTCTTGTTGCTGAAGTGGAAGCCAGGAAACTGTGACCTTAAGCTACCAATTAAAAGTGTGTTCAGAGGTTTCCGAAAGGGCTTATATTGATGTACTGTGACAGCAACCCAGCCCAGCCCTTCTCCAGAGAACACTTTTTCCACCATCGAGAAGTTGAGAAGGCTTCACTGGTTACGGATGGCTTGCAACTCTCGGTCCAGGTCCTGCAAGGCTTCCTCCATCATGTGGGCACTTGCAGTGATTTGCTTTTCCAAACGGACCACCTTAGATGGCATAAGACTTTCCAACTAATCACAACCCTCCGACCCCAATCCCAAACCCTAAACACAGGCAAAATTTGGAAGGTCTTGATACAAGCGGCATGGCGCTCCAAATCTTTCCAATTCCTGAGGATACCAAGCTTTGACAACAGAAGACCACATGAAAGCAAGCCAGACTGCGCACAGAATATGGGAATGCTCCAAGGTGCACAGCATTGAGCTGTCTCTTCATCTGCTGCAGGCGCTGCTTCGTCAATGCTTCAGCCTCAGCAATGGGCCAGGTATCCAATACAAGAGTTGACTTATTGTCAAACTTATTAGATGTGTCTTGGGAGATTGCAAAATAGCAGTCAGTGTTTTTATAGTTCCCAAGCCAGGGTGCAATGCTCATCTTGATGTGCAATCGCTTCTTCTGCGTCACCAGTCGGGGTCCATGAGTTGGAAGGTGCTTTCCTTCAGGCCAATGGTTCAATCAAAGGCGGAGGATGAGAAACCCAATTAGTTGTCAGTCGTGAACACACAGGGCCCCATGTCCTTGACGTTGAAATCGGTGAGCTGCGGGCGCGCTTGAAGTGCCATCGGCCGCCTGCAGTTGCATGACAAAACATCAGATACGACATCGCTGGTTTGTGACGGCTATGGACCATGGACCACAAAAAGAAAAGGAAAAGGTCCTAATCAAGAAGAGGTCACTGCATACATATCGCACATGGCCTCACTCTGTTTGGGAAGAGGTTCGTGACAAATAGACATACTCCCCAAATCACATAAAACACTTCACAACTAATGATGAACCAGTGTGCATCCGTCACCAGGGTCTCGATGATGTGTGTCTCCATCACCATGTCATCCTCCGTGCTGTTGTTCTCCCCATCGGCAACGACCATTGTCCCATCAGCCATACGATCCTGGAGTGCCACGGTGTCCTGTGCCACAGGTTGTTCCTCAGCCTGCATCGCCTGCCGGACCTGATCTTCCTCCTCAGCAGTCAGTGGCCTTGTGCTCATCATTTCCCCGCACTGAGATTTGTACGCCATGGTGGGCGTGGGTTTTCCCGGGGCTTGCGCCATGTTGAAATGGCTGCGGTCAGCGAGGTGTCAAGGCCAATTTCTAGGGCAGACCCAAGATACTACACCAGATTTGGATTGAAGTAGGGATTTGCAACAGTCATGTTTTGACACATAAGGGGAAGAGAACAGAGTTATCACATGCCCTGCCCACCACCCTGCCACGCCATGCAGGTAGGTTTCTGCGCCATCACGCCACTCTCCCTTTCCAAACGAGAACCTTGATTAAATGCAACAATGAGTGACAAGAAATCTCATGACTTCAGATGATGTGCATGTTGGACATGTTGCTAGGGAGACATTCCTTCATAAGATGCAGCTAGGCAACATCTCACGGTGTGTGAAGAGCTGATTTTTCGAGCGGGAGGTCAGGATGATGGATGTTCCTTCATTCGCACAAAGTAGTTCACATGCATTGTTGATGACCAGTTTGATCCTGAGCTGCCAAATACAGGTGTAGGAGTTTATGGACTCAAAGGTACACAAAAACATGTCTTCATTCAAAACCGTTGCAACAGTCTATGGGTCTAGAAACGGCTTCTGCAGTGCGGCCACATCATCATTGCTCAAGAGACTTCCACCGTCGATTTTGATGCGCTTCTTAGGCCGGTCTTCTACAGCTCCATCAGGCTTTGGAGTCCTGGGCAGTGCTGGGCTGAGCCGGAAAACCAGGAAGCGGGCAAGTCAGGGTGTGATTGACATGACCTACCTTATTTGCAGTTGAGCGTCTCATCAGCCGCCCAATAGTCAGCACCCTCTCCGCAGTTGAAGGCCTTGTTGTGGGCATCCACCACAGCCAGTGCTCGTTCTTTGGTGATTTCTTCTTCCACCCACTTCCTTGCAAAGGATTGCAGCAAAAGGAGCCTGTCGTGCTGCTGCTGGCAAACTTTGTAGGTAGGAGTATCATTGAAGGATGCGGTTGACTCCTTCAATGCAGCGATGTGGGCATTGAAGTCCGGAAAACCATTCACCACCATGCTTCCATCCCGACAGCCCTCATACAGCCGCTGGCTGACCCTGGTGAGAAGCTCTGCACCCGAAGAGTCAAAGCTCAGGCTAGCACACAAAGTCTTTCTTGATGCCTGGAGCTCCTCGCACTGTAATATCAATCATTCTCAGCGTGTTTACTTTGTTTCAATTCAAGGTGCTGGTAAGGTTGCTAAACACAACGCATCAAAGCTCCTCTAAAGCATAAAAGGCCGGAAAGGAGTCGTAGGCGTGCATGTCAATGAGCACGTTGGTCTTGCTTGTGGGAACACAGAATGAAGCCACAGTCTTCTTCAAGATATCGGTTCCTGCTCCTACCTCAGCGGTATGTACGGACATATGGACACCAGTTGAAGCCACATGCATAAACAACAAGATTGAAGATCGATCAGTCTACTTCCATCCAAGTATCTTGTTTCATCTCCTGCACCACCGTCATTTCCCGTCCCAGGTGCGGCAAGGGCGCTCCTTTGGTTTGCGGACTCGCCTGGGAGTGCCGGAAATGGGCGACACAGTAGAGTCTACTGTCTTACTGCATTGCACCTAATTTGAGCATTGAATGGCATGGCATTGATTGATAATGTGCTGCTAAGATTCTTGGTCGGGTTTGAACATGTCAGCACGTGGTAGCATGATCACCCCGTGTATGCACCCCTGCTTCCATCCTCTTGTGTTCTTGTATAGATTGGAGCGCTCCTTGGATGTAACCGCCAAGCCATGCAAGCAGCCATCACGCTTTCCATAGGTGCTTGCCTGACCAAAAGGCACCGGGAAAGGAATAACATGGAATGGCATTTACCCGTACTATATATATATATATTTATACAGTATATACATTTATATACGTTGAACTGGTGAAGTCAAAGGAAAACATGTCAGTGTGCATGATCAAAGCCAAGGCGCAGGATCAAAGATCCAAGTCAGCTTCCGAACACTGAGCCCACGTTCGGGAAGCTGCAGGTCTTTCCTTAGATGAGTAGATTGGATGAAACATTAAATGCACGAATGGATACAATGTAGACAAGTAACAAATCAAACAGGTCTGGTGTAAAATTGGTATTGTAATGCAACATAACATCATGCAACCATTGCCCATACTAATATGTTCTGGACTTCATTTTCATCATTGGTGGGGAGCCGACAAAAGTCAATGTTGATCATGCCCAAATTTCTCGAGCCGATAGATAACGTCGCGAAGCTCTGCTTCTTCACCTTGGATTCTCACCAGCTCATTCTCCTCATGGTCAGAGTCCCCCTCCTCAGCTTTTGTCTCATCTTTTACATCGTCGTCTGCATCTTCCTTCTTCATCGATTTCTTCCTCAGGGTAGTTTGGAAGCAGAAGAGCATAGTATCATAAGTACATCAATTAGCAACAAATCAAGCACATGCCAAGCAATTAGTACAATTCTCTCCTCCTGTCAAGCTGTGTAGCGCGGTTGGGGTAGATGATGAAGCAAATTCCATTCCGAGGAAACTCTGCCAACATGTTGGAGATGAAGGTCAGGAAGAAGTCGTACTTCAATGTTGGCAAAATTCCAATGCATGGACAGTTCAGCCACAGGATCACGCTATGATCCTCCACCGAGATGCAATCATCTTCCATGACATGCCGCATCCATGACCTGACAGAAGGCATCATGGTGCTCTTTGCATCTCCTTGCCGTCCTGGAAATACCATCAGGTTGCCCTCCAAGTAAGCCTGGATAGCTTCCCAAGCTCTGTTGTGGCAATCCTGCATGTTGGAAAGATCATGATCGAAAATGTCAAGTGAAGATCTCACAACTTGAGTTGGTCACAAGTTAAAGCCAAAATCATCAAACGTGTTCCAACCCAGCCTCAAGATTTCTCATGAGCTTTTGCCGCATCTTGGTGCCCTGCTTCTCCGTCCTTTGCAACAACAACAACAGCAACAACAACAAAGCCAACTATCAAACATATGTTAAAGAACCTGCAAAGAAATCTTGCAATGTCAATCAAAGGCTCCTGAGCTTGCAAGATTCGAACAAGCCTTGATCTGCGCGGAGCTGCTCTGTCCAGGCATTATAAGCGCATTCGATGCTTTTAGCACGGGCATTGCGAGCGCGGTCTTGGTTTTGGATCACGTAGTCCTCCATGGTCCTGCCTTTGATTTCCAAAACAAAAGGCAGCCTCTCCCAATCGAAGTCCACAGCCGCTTTCATGACGCTGCCCAAATCAGCATCCAATGACCTGGGCAACTATGATCACATCGCTTCAAAATGCACTGAAATACGAACCAACAAGTTGAGATCCAAAAACCCAATGAAACTCGGACATCCCCGGACCAACCCCGTAGTTTCATCGGGTTTCTGGAGAACCAATGATTCCCACAATTGTAAAAAAAATCCCAATGATTCCGAGCAAGCAATCTCAAGAATGCCAAGTTTCATTGGTTTTTTTTTTGTATTGGTTTTCATCATCGGTTTTCTGGAAACCCAATGATTTTGTGGAGCTGCCATGAGACTCCTCAGGATCATTGGGTTTTTGGGATCAGCAACGTCGGGGAATCATCGGGTTTCTAGAAAACCAATGATTCTGTGAGCACCCTAG
>CAXAMN010027528.1:398083-420377 GCA_963970005.1 Durusdinium trenchii | reverse complement strand
AAATCGGTTTGGCTGAAGCCATGTTGGAATCATCGGGTTTCTAGAAACCCAATGATTCTGTGAGCACCCTAGCCAAATCGGTTTGGCTGAAACCATTTTGGAATCATCGGGTTTCCAGAAACCCAATGATTCTTTGAGTGTCCTAGCCAAATCGGTTTGGCGGAGACATTCTTGAGTTAGAGTTTCAGCCAACAGCAAAATAACACCAAACATTTGACAAGTTAACCAAAGTCGGTCACCCACAGCGCCTGCTGGAAATCTCAATGTTTGGGTTTCTTCCAAGTGGGTTCGTGGGTTCACACATTCGCCAAGGCACCCTTTGTAGAACAGGTCCTGGTACTTCTCAACTGTTTGCCCTTGGAACTCGTTTTGTAGCTTTGGAAGCAGCCAAGTCCACAAGCAGCAATTGTCGTGCAAGGCCAAATGATCTTCCTCTGACAGCATTGCATTCTTTTTTGCCTTTGCTGTACTGCCAGGACCAGTAGCCCGCTCGAAGTCTGCCACTGCCCTTTTGATGTAAACCAGGCAGGTTTGCTCGGATGTGCTCAGGATTTCTTTGAACACCTTGGCGTTGGCAAAGCGCGGCGTCTCCATTCTTGTGGAAACTTCAGGCACCCAGAAGTCCAATGCCAAGATTTCCAGCGGGAGTCCTTCACGAAGAAACAACACATGCACACAAATGCCACAAGTTTATCTATCATCCATTGAATCAGCAACAGCAAGTCCTGATTGATGATGAACATAAGTGTCGTAGTGACGGTGGACCAGCTGCATAACTTCTGATGGGCTGCGAAGCCTTAGTGGTGAGCAACTGGTAATGAGTGGGAGGTTCAACATGACAACAGACTTGCTCTGTGTCAGGAAAACTAAAACTTGTTGTGTCATGAGCTGCCAAATCACAGGTTGTACGCGAGATTCTTCCGAGTGGTGTCAATGCGGTGTCGCTTGATGGACACCATTTTATTGTATTCGGAGGTCACGCGGCCCAAGATGTCCTTGAGTGGCTGGGAACGTCCACGGTTCATCCTCTGCTCTATTCCGATGGCCGACTTCAGGTCAGCAACGATCTGGATGGCAGAAGGGGCGACTTTCTCGGAGGTAATGTATCCAATTTCTCAGGATCATGAAGCCATGCAACATCATGCAACTCATGCAACAACAGATCATCAGGAAATTGCCCAAGAACACAATGAGTTTTGCGAATGTGGAATGCATGATCAATCAATCCGAGGAGCTCAAGCTGTGAAGATAGTGATGTCCAGGATTCTCAAAGTGCTTGTAGCTGCACCTGAGCAGCTTGAAGCTTCCCAACACATCTCTGATCTCCTCAACCAGCTCGGCCACCAGCTCAAGCTCAGCGCAGCAACTGATGATGGCCAAGCAAGCAAGAATGCGTGTTTGGCCATCGACAACTCCCGTTGTCCAGTCTTTGACTTCTCGAGTGTCATCAGCCATCGGGAATTTCACCTTGATGGCGTCAAAGCCGCTGCTGTACCCACTGTGCATGAACTCGTTGACGATGAGGCAAATTCCACCATTGTTGGGAAAGTCTCAATCAGGGTGCAATATACAGTACATTAACTAAATGAGAATTCAACAAGGCAGTACATAACATTGAAGTACTTCTGCCAAGAGACAGCCATTCTTGGATCGGCTGCTGAAATCAAAAGCCCTCAAAGGCAGATAGAATTCCTCCACCGTGTTCTGCGGGACAAGACCCAGACAGGGTTTTCCATCCAGGCAGCATGGATATGGATCCACATACTTCTCAATGGCCTTGGAAGTTGGCAAGCTGTGTCATCATAATATGTTCCTGCAAAACACATGACAAAACAGAAGTTCAGGAAGCCTGCCAGGGTAATAATCCGCAGAGATGCCTTTCCCAGGTCATTCTGATTGATGTATCGATCGTTCAAATGCTCACCAATGTTCTGCTTTGCTGCAACCTTAAAACATGAGGGGTGCAAACGCAGAAAAGCATAATGGCAGAACGTGGGCATGAGAAGTCAGTGACAATTTAAGGAAGAAGCTGCTTCAATGTAGGTCAGAATCGTGGTTTTGATGGAAGGCTTTGCATCCTCCATCATCATCGACATCAGCGCAAACTACCGCTGGCGCCAGGTAGTCTGAGCGCGCAACCCACCCCCGTGCTTGAAGCAAAGATTGCACAATGACACAAAAGCATTATCTCATCACAACTGCATGATGATACAACAGTTTCTGCTTGGATTCATGGTAACAAATGCTCAAACTGATTTCCAAAGTTTTCCGCTGGTGGCATAGCCAAATCAGAGGTTTATGCTTCAACCCTGCAGCCTGCAACCCTAAAGAATTACCAAATTAAGTGTCTTTGTGGTGTTGTAGCTTGTTGTATGGGGTGCTGGAGTTGAAGCATCATTGTCGGTGAAACACCACCTGGAGCGCGTGCGGCTTTGGTGGCGGGGCCCTTTCGCCAAGATTGATTTGACACCAGCGACTTGTTGCACTGGAAGCTTGCTCCAGAAACGATAGCCTCATGTACCTGGAACGTGCCCCAATCCATTTCAATTGATACAACTACAGGCCGATGAAACTCAAACATGTAAAATTTGGCCGTGTCACGGTTGCCGTGTCTTCTCCTCATTCAACAGGCTCTTGTAGAAGGAGACGCACCGATGCATGTGCGGGAAGGATTCCAAGATTGCATCAGCCAGGTGCTTCAGTTCCTCCCGTCGCTCGGGGCTGTAGAAAGGCATGGCCAGGCCATTGGTGCTGTTCCTCAGAATGACCAAACAGCAAACACACAAACAAAGCTACCAGCAAACACACACATACATACATCTCAAAGGTAGGTCTCAACTTGCGGCAAGGCTCACGGAATTCAAAAAGGCTTCAGTTTGGGGCAGCAATGCTTGAGGAAGGATGAGCAATGCATTCTGACTCAATGCAGTCTTTGCCATGGTTTGTTTGATCAGCGCAAAGACATCAAGGCGGCGATCTTCATAGTCGCTCCGCCGTAGGACGCGAGGCAGGCGCTCATCCTTTGTCACTTCATCGCCTTGAGAAGGCATGCCTTCACAGGGCCAGGGAGACTGTTTTGAAGACAGACCAAATGAAACCTTTCAACTGCCATCATCTCTTTGTCCACAACAGGCCTTCACGGGTAACAAAGCAAAAGCTTTGCGGAACCTTTTTCTTCTCTTCACCCATCTTGGGCTTCCTGTCACGATATGCGTTGCGAAGCGTGATGTTGTCTGGAAGGAGCTCGACCCAATCTCTGACCTGGTGGGCAATCAAAGAGAACACAAATCACAGCAAACAATATATTAAACAGCATTGAATTGCCAAATAGATGATTGCCGTTCACCGACCAACATGCTGCTTTGGCACTGTCTCGATCATCTCACACCTGAACTCCATAGACTTATCCTCCACCAAGCGCTGCAGCTTCTTGGATATGCATCTGATCACATCGGCCGGTGTTTCCAGTGTAGGAGCGGCACCAAGACAACTTGCTACAACACTGAACAGCGCATCACAGTCTTCATGTGTGTGCCCCACAATCAAGTGATTGTGGGACACACAGGTGAAGACATTGCCCTGTGTAAGGGCAGCTGCGAAGCGGCCAGCATTTCCGTTCCGGATTTCCTTGACCGTATTATCCGATTGTAGCCATAACCTTGGAAGATGTGTGGAAGCCAGGGAATGATGAAGGCAGCCAAACTGTGTGTCAACAAACCATTTCAAATTTATTGATGCCAAGGCACTCATGTGGGAAGGGTCGTCCTTCTGCTCGGCATTGGCGGAATGCATACTCCAAAGATCGCATTACCTTTCGTGGAGCGAGACAAATATGCAACAAAATAATGGAAAGTGTGAAGTAGGCGTGTAAGTGCGCCAAGCTACGCACTCCCAGTTCCAGGAGCTGCCTTCACCCATGCCCTCTTCCGCTAGGAAGAAGTAGACTCCAAACCCATGGAGGAGAACAGCAGTCAAGGTCAAATACGTTCCTTGGAGCTGGTTCGATAAGGCCAAACAGATCTCAGTGCGTTCTAACAAAAAGTTAAAAGCACATTTAATGAGTTGCAAGATTCTCCTGGTCTCTTCAAATATCACCTTCTTCGGAGTCCTCCCAAATGGGTACTTTGGGAGGGAGATTTTGGATTTGTCGAAGCTGTCGATGTTGAGGCATATGAGGTCCTTCTTCAAAGAACTCCTTTCCCGTGCCAAATAGTATACCTGCCTATCTTTGTACTGCAGTGTGTAGTGGTTGAGCAGGCGGCTCGACAAGCGAGCATGCTCTTGAAAGTCTTTTGCCGCCCGGATTGCAGCCCGCAGTTCTGAGCACTGAAAGCACAAGCTATGTGTGCTCTTCTTGTGGAAGCTCATGCACACCTTCCATCGCTTCCAGGTCTTGTAAAAGGTAGATCTCGAGGCCTCTTTTTGATGAGCTGCCCGGCACTGGGCCAGGTAAACCAAGTATAGGTTGCCAGCGGATCCATGTGGGAGTTCTCGATAGGGCAACTTTTCTGGATCATTGTTGTTCATGACCTGGTAGGTCGCGCCTTGCAGGCGATGCGACAGCAGTCGGTCCAGAAGCTCTTCCCTCAACTGCTCGTCTGACTTCTCCAACAGCTCATTCTTTGCAAACCTTGCATGGATGCCGTCAACAAATCATTCAGTCAGTTCAACATTGTGATACAAAATCATATTCATCCCAAAGCGCTTTGTCGGCATTGACTCAGCTGCTTCATAGTAAAGAGCAATGAAGAATGCATCGCATGATGCAGTTTGGTCTGCTGACCGCGGCGCCGATCCTTGATGGATGATCACGATGAAACTCCATCACTTGAATATCACATCACTTGAATATCACATCACTTGAATATCACATCATCATCAAGATATTCCAAGGCTCCACATGTGGACCCCCGCTCATCTAAGCCGCGGTGTCTGGCTTTGGTCCTTCGCAAACGGCCTTTGCCGATGCCCATGAAGCGTAACCAGGCCTGACGGCAAAGCTGATGTCCTGCGCTTGCTGTACCCACAAATGTAAACAAAGCACATGCAAAACACAAAGCAAAACCAGCGTGCTCCTTCAATGTAATACTTCCGCTTGCTTTCACTGTTGCCAGATGACTGTACGCTCCAAAGGATCGAGTCCTGGATATCCTTCGACAGTCCCCAAAAAGATGTGCAAACACCTTGCAAGGCAGCTCGGGGTAGAGAGCAGTGGCAGGGACAACACGGCGATGCCAGAACATTTTTGATCCTCAGTGGGCACAAGCCATTGGAGCTGTAGGTCGAGTGCACATCGCTTGTCCCATGCCCATGGAATGCCTGTAAACCTGCAGCCGTCAGGTTGACATCCAGGCAAACTTCATCCTCATCCGATATGTCATCATCCTCATCCTCTGTTTCAGAGCGCCTGCAGCTGACAATGAACCACTAGTGAACCACTAGTCGACAAACCTACTTGACAAAGCAACCATCAGGAAAAAACACATACACCCAATCGACAAGCGAGGGTCGAAGCGGCACTGCTTGGTTTCTCAGCATCAGAGCTATCATCATAGCGCCAAGCAGAAGAAGATTTCATTCTTTTGGTATCCCTTTCAGTCACGGGCTCGTTGTCTGAGCTAGTATCATACCGCCATCTTCCAGCTGCTCCATCAATGTCATCATTGTCACCATCCCATCGATGTAGAATCGGCATGGTAGGAATTAAGACAAACTATGTTGACATGCCATTGAACGAATCAAGCATCTCAAAGTAAATAGCAAGTGAGAGATTGGTTGGAGATTTAAATTGTACTACAAATATGAACCACATGAACCTGACACAAACAATTGGGCCAGTGGCCACTGGGAAATTGCAAAGTGAAGGCTCATGCTGAACCATTGCAAAGTGAGTGGAACCCTGACTGGAACACTGAATGTAAGCTTCATGCAAACACAGCAACCACAGCTGAAAAGCAGCTTTTAACCTGACATGTTGCCACACATATAGCGCTGGGCCAAGGCAGGGTTGACCACCGCCAGGCAAGTGCAAATCGCTACCGCAACTGCCCTCAGAGCAATGGAATTGCCACCCAGTTTCCGAAGGTCCTGAGATGGATTGTCGTGCAACCCCTTGGCAAGGGGCTATATAGAGATGTATATATATATATATTATCTATATGCGTACATATGTGTACCATATATATAAATATAGTCAAGGGGCAGAATTGGATAGATCGTGAAGCTTGAGAGTGTTGACCGGGACCCCCATCAACAAAAGAACTTCGTAGCCTTGGCCAGGAGCTTGGAGCTGAGAGTCTGAGAGGCCTTTGGATTGAAGCCAAGCAGCCCAATAAGAAGCGCTGCTGAGATCCAATTAAGTATTGTCCAGCTGGCCTTGGAGCATGGAATGGTATTGGTTTGCTTGGTCAGTGTTTCAATAGTTTTGGATTAGAGTTTCACATAGTAGTTTTCTGATCCGGCTATGGCACGTCAGCACCATCAACGGCTCATGATTGCCATAGATCACTGGCATTCGATCAATGCTTTGCGTAGGGTTGATGCACTCAAAGAGTCCCCGGTGATAGATTTTGAGGTCCAGGGCCTGATGCAGAAAGAACCACTGAGACTGAACGAAATTGTGGTGCTGAGAGATAGCCAGGCCTCACGTTCACGCTGCGATGCGACCTGTGGAGAAACCAGCGGATAGGCCTTCTTGAGGCAGCTTGTTGCTTCCTCAACCTTGGTGTACCAAATTTTGTGGTTGCAAGATCATGCAGCCTATTTTTGACCATGATACTGCATAGGCAAGTAACGGCCACTCCATGTTTCTTAGCATAGTCAGCATGGTGCTTCTTCCATTGTGGTTCACCACCTTTCCTTCCCCAAAGTCAAGTGATGGAATGCAGAACAAGTTGAACCGCAGTCGAATGCAAATAGGATTAATGCAGCTATGGGTCCCGGTCTCTGACTTGTTTTTGGCAAACTTCTGCATTCTTAGTCGCTTTCTGAATTCAATGTCCTCCTGTACCATTGGATCACCACGGGGTAGAAGAAGGTCTTTCCTGACAAAACATATTATTATGACTTTGTCCGATGTCACAAGCAAATAAGACCACATTCCCACTGCCAAGCAACCAATGAACATCGGGTTGGGACTGCAACAAACCCTTCATAGTCTGAAAGACCTTGTCCAGCTGGCACTCATTCTCCATCAGTTCCTTCCTTATGAGAAGGATGAAGATACGCTGGCGAGATATCGGGCTGCCATGTTGATACCTCAGATCCGGAACAATCGGAACAATGATTCATGAACAACACAATGACAAAGTGCATCGGTCTACTGTCAAGAGGCGGGTCAATGATCTCTGTGGCCACTGCATACCTCAGAGTTCTTGACTGCAGTGAGTCCTGTGGGACCCTTTATCGAAGCATGTTGAAACAACATCAGGCCAAAGACTCAGCAAGTTCTTCTTCAATCGTCTCAAGCACTGATGGCAAGACATCCTGGAAGCCGAGCACGTTCTCCAGAATGCATGCCTTGGATGTGACCAGTTGCATAATGTGTGATGAACACCTGGGAAAAAGAAGCAACATATTCGATTCAAGAAGCGACCGGCTGTGCCTCCGAAATATTGTCCAGTACTCTCCACATCTGGGCCATATTGCCATCGGTCCACGGGTTGTGTCCAGAGCGCAAACGAGAATACGGGGTGCATGGAAACCCCGCTGTGTATAAAAATATCTTCCTCTTCACGCCCTTCATGTCGGTGTCAAAGATGTTCCGAAAAGTCCTGATAAACTATAGAAAAGAATTTGACTCTCAGCAGTCTGAATCAATCCAGCCCGAATCAAGCCAGGTGTCTGCACCGGCGGTGGCAGGTTCTGCTTCAGAAAGACCCGCGCAGCTCGATCTCGTTCGCTGTTGTGCCTCAGCTGTGAATGCAATGCAAACCATCGTCAGTAGAAAGAAAGATGGAACCTGTGGGAACATCTTGAGCCAAGAGGCACATACTCAAGTCTAACTGGCCGCTTGCTGTTCTTCAGGAGCATCTTCAGTGCAAACCATGGCGCATCAATCCCACTGCCTGATAGGATAATCAATCACAAAGTGTGCAACTATCAAAAGGCGCGAGAGAGTCAAACACCTAGCCAAGGCACAATCAGAAGCATAGGTGAACCTTTGCAAGTTGGAATCAAAGTAGTCCAAGAATCGGTGGCATCCTCAGCTGTGAGACACACAGGCAGGGCTGAAGTGCTGAACGCGCTGCACAACCAAACCAAGCAACCTCCCCTTTCAAAGAACTCCTTCCCAAAATCCAAGTAGGCCAATTGCTCTGCCGTCAACTGAACCTTCCAAGGGGGCGCCCAGCAGAGAAAGTAAAAGGGGATGCACAACATTCAAACAGCAGTCCCATCCTCTTCTCCATCTGAAACTGACAAAGCCATTGGCCATGCATGGACGACTTTGGGCCAGCATGGCTGCTTAAGACCCGGTCTGTGTTTGTAAGAGACCCACTTGTAGTGAGACTGGCATTAGTGGTAATTTGCTTTTGTTCCGTTGCTGGTGTGCTGTTGGTCGGCTGCTATTCTGCTGCTGGGCGGCTGCTGGTGGTGTGCTGCTGTGCCGACGAATCAAATTTGGTAAATTGAGCAACTGGTGAATTCACCGGATGTTCGCCAAGTTTTGCAGTTCAACAAGGCTTGCACTTCACTTATGAATTCAATACGTGTTTTTGGTGTCCTCACTTTTTAGTATAACAAGTTCCCAGGTCGTCTCAACACCAAATACACTTATTCACAACACTGACCAGATTCATGAAACTGTGTGACACATGATATTAAGCAAAGTTAGCACTTGCCGGTTTCTTTTTGAACAGCAACCACTTTGGAGCCGCAAAGGGTTCGGAAACGGCAGATTAATTGTATTGCTCAAATCCTCGGCATGGGTACAGTAAGAGGAAGACACTGTTCTTGTTTTCTTTCCTTGGGATGTGATTGAATAACAACATCAAACGGCAAGTGAATAGCCGTTCTATTGTTTTATGGGTAGCTTTTTTCTTCACCATCAAATTCCAGGCCAGACGTGGAACTCATGAACCATCCAAAAAAAAAGAGGAACGACCACGAACAGTCACCAGAGCTCTTTGTAAGCTTTGTCAGCTTTGACCCTTCAATGAATGGTGATGTTCATGTGGTTCCTTTGTATGGCTTGTCTATGGGCCTTAGGCCGGAAGCAATTGGGGACCAAAGAAACAAGCCTTGTCAAGGCACTTCAGGGGACTTCCAGCCAGGTACATCTTTGTCAAGCCATGTTCTTTCCAAGCCATGCACCACTACACCTCCCAGCCTCGATGGTCGTGTTCTTGGAGTTGACAGACCTTCCCGTGATCCCATGATTTCTTGGGTTGTGCCACGCTTGGGAGAAGACGAAATGCGGAACTTTTTGTACATGAACTCCCTTGGTTTCATCACCAGTTGGACCAATTCCTGCACACTTCCCGAAAAAAGAATAACATCCGCGGATGCCCGGTGCCTCGTTCCTTTTTCGTGGCCGGGCTTTGCCGGTGAACCACCGGCGGCTTCGCCGCCGCCACCCTCAGGTGGTGCCCGACGACGTTCCACCCGCGCCGAGCGCAGAGGACGCCGACGCCGCGACGCCGAGCGCAGCTGGACCTGTGCGCCGAGCAGCGATGATGCTCAGAGCCGACGTGCGGCCCAGGCGTCAAAGTAGTGAGGTCCAAGCACAAAAGGAGGCCCAGAAGAAGGATCCAGTGACTTGGACGATGTTTGTGGGCCGCGGGAGTCGGGAGGTGCACTTTTTCTTTGTCATATGAGTTTTTGATGAACTTGTGATCATGATCTTGTTCAATCATAAGAATCATAGATATATATAATCATAGCGAAGCTACTGAAGGCACCTTCCAATGTCCATTCTTTCCAACTTCGACGGCTTGAAAGGGCCGATCCGCATCCAAGGCATCCAGCTTTGACTTGTCATGGGAGGAGGATCAGGACATATCCACATCCAGGGTGGGGCCACATCTTTCGATTTTTCCGAAGGTTTCCGACATGTTCAGTTGAAATTAGGCTTAACTTTGATTTTTCTTTGGACGATGGTCGTGGGGAACAGCTCTGAAAAAACAACTTCCATCCCAATCCCTGAAGCCCTGGCCTCATTCCTTTTGGGTGGATCCCCAACCTGTGGATTTCTTTATGTTTTGCTGTTTTGCCTACTATGACTATGTTTGCCTAATATTATTGGTGGAATCCTATGAATCCCCATAAATATCCCATACATACATGGGGAAGGGCTTTTCGTGTCACGGCCGATTCGGCTTTTCCTGTCGTGTCACGAAGGGCTTTGTCGTGGCACGGCGGTCAGAAGCTGTAACCCTCTGGGGGGCGGGATTCGGTGTTGGATTCGTGGGAAGTGGAAGTGGCGTCGGACGGAGGCAGGTTGAACCTGGAGGGTGTTTTAAAGAAATAGGGGGAATGGGGGGCGTTGTGAATCCAAATCCCACAGGATCACCCCCACAAACCGACATGGACCCAGTGGTTCTGGGGGTCCATTCTAAGGGGAGTAGAGGTTCATGAGGGGGTACGTTTGATCACGAAAGGTAGCCCTTTAGGGGATACCTTGAGTTTGTCTTGCGAAGCAAGTGTCGGCTCGTCCGGGTCTAATAATTGATCGCTCAATTCAACACCCCCCCCCGTGGCATGGAAAAATAGGTACAATGAGTCGTGGGAGCTCTCAAGACAACATTTGCTTTGGTTCTAAGTGCAACATCCAGCACCCGCCCATTTTTCCTGTCAGCAAAAGAGCACAATAATACTTCGCAGACGTTAAATAGCAAGGCTGTTGCTCCACTTCCATAACTGGACTTGAAACTGGAGAACCAGATGCGGAGCGCGATGCCAAGAAACTATCCAGCAAATCATAGAGATTAGGGTCCGTCTATACCAGGCAAGCAAGCAGGTAGGGCCGGGAGAAAGCAACATATTGATCGCTGAGAGTACATACTAATTGCTTGTGTATTGAGCGCGCAGAGTGTAGAAGGGTTAAGTCTAATCCAGCGTGCCAATGTCCAAAGATAGTCTTGTTTGTGTTTGCACAAGCACAGCAAGCAGTGTTTTTGCAATTCTTTTTCACCTGTCACATCGAGTTTCTTTTGCGCACCCCGCTCCTTAGGAGACCGGGTTTGCGCTCCAAAGTAAATGGCGTGCGCTTCGCACGCGCCTTCGGCCTTGGAGCTGCTGCTGGACGCTTTTTAGCTGCTTCTGCCACCAGCTCCTTCTCTGTTTTTCTGCGAGCTTTCAATGGCAAGGTTGATGCTTGTTGCGCCATGTCCGACTGCCAGGTTTTGGCTGACCATAGAGGATTTCCAACTCGCTGTGAGAGGACATGAGAGCTTGGCATCTGCTTTGCTGTGGGGCTGTGCAAAGCAATGTTGTGGGCCAATAGTTTGCCCAGCTGCTGGATTTGCAGCTTTTGCACCAATGTGCTGCGGTGCATCTGCTGAGTCTGTCGATACCATGAGTTGATTTCTGCATGGGGTGCTTCGTTGGCAGTAGTGCCTGAAGGCAGCAGCAGACGAACTCGATGTGGTAAGAATTGCCTGTACCTCAAGTTGTTGAAGAGCCACTCCAGCTTCTCTGCACTTGTGACATTGTGTAGGAGCTTCGCCAGCGTAGTTTTAGTCCCTTCGATCTTCCGGCCCATGTCAGTTCTGTGAAGACAGGAAAGTGCAGCCAGTGCCTCCACAAACTGAATCCGTGTAGGCCAGACCTTCAATTCTTCACAAGAAACCAGTATCCGCTTGGAACGGACAACTGCCAAGGAGCTGTCCAGAATGTGTTGTCGCAACATTTGCTCCTCACGAGATAGGGCCACGCAAGCTTGTCCTTCAAAGAATGGTCCCCAAATGTTTTGGGTCACTGCTTCGTCGTGGTTGGTGAACTTCACCATGAATGACCGAAGTAGGCTCGAACCTGCAGACTTTCTTCCACCCAGCCCCTGCTCATAGTGCATAGCCGTATGTGTTGGGTCTAAAGACAAGGCCTTGAGGTTTGCGCAGATCGATTTGAGCTCAGAAAAAAGCTTCGGTGAAGGATTGTCGCTTGCAATATGTTCCACTTGCAAAAGTCCAGGCGCTGAAATGCTTTTTTGAAGACACGCTTTGATGTGGTCTGCGCCTTCTCCACAAGATGGCTCCAGGCAAAGCACTGCACCGCTTCTTCCCCGCACTGAGAGAACACGGGTGTAGCTGTCACTTGCCGGATAAGGATGCTGGTCGCGTAAGGCTCTTGGGTCTGAAAACCGACCCTGCCCCATCAATGGCAAGCATACCTTGAATGTTCCATCAATGGACAGGTACGAGCACTCCTCATGCGCAACAGCTTGGTCCAGGAGATGATGACGGAGTTTTTTGCAAGCTGCTGATGCGAATACGTCCTCAACCACAGGCCACCAACACGCAGTGTGGGTGGGCAGCATTGACGCCAGGCTGTTGCCAGCTTTTGCTGAGTCAAGCAAAAAACGAGGTACCAAGGCAGACACCTGAGGGGTGCTTAGAGCAGTCACTACAAGGGTTTTTCACCTTCATAGCACATGCTGTGCGACCATTGAACCTTTTTCATCTCCCCGCGCCTTGGCATGGTTCAAGAGCATTTCTTGGAAGATCCGCTCAGCGAAGGAATGTGTGTAGTACATATTGCCAACTCTACGCGCGCTGCGAAGTGCTTGCCGATGCACTACCCTTGGACCTGAAGCATCCAATAGAAACCGAATTTCCTTGTCGACGGCGGTGTTCTGCGGCGAAAGCATTGGCTTGATAGATCTTCTTAGCAGCGTGGCGCTTCGCTTCAGGTAGTTCCCTTGCCTTTTTTCAGCAATCATGTCTGAGTCATGGAGAGCAAGAATGATTTTGATCTGCTTTGTGCCGGAACAACAGAACTGACGCTTTGCTGTATGATACCGAGAAAGATGGACAGCCAGACGCTTGCAGCGGTCGAACTTCCGGAAGGGGCACGCAGGGCATTGAAAAGCACCGCGTTCGGCTCGGAATTGTCCAGCCTTGGCAGCTTCCATAAACTTTTGCGCCTCCGTTTGCAAATCACTCAACAACACCTGGTCGGTGATCACACGTCCAGTGTCATCTAGCCAATCAAAGCTTCCCTTCTTTTCGGACACCTCTGGCAGTAATGCTGTGTCCTGAGCATCGTCTGCATTCTTCATTTGATTCAGAACTCCCTGCTGCTAAGTCCAGGAGGTTCTCAAAATCGGACATACCCACATCTGTATCCTTTTTGCCTTCCTGAAGTTTGAAAATAACACACGTGGCAGCATCCACACCACCTAACAACGCTGTCTCGAAGTCAGCTACTGCTAAGTGGAAGACACCATCTGTGTCAAAAACAATCAGCTTGTCTTCCTCGTCCTGCTTCACAGCAACGCAATGTGGGCTGCCACCATTTTCGGAATGTAAGAGGAAGTTTCCTCGAAAATCAAAAGACTGAGTGCACAAGACGGGCGAGAAGGAACAGTGGAACATATTGGAACATTGCAGATATGTGCGACATCCACGCTGTTGCATATATGCATTGTCTGGGCATGCTTCTGTCAACAGTGACACCTTCTCTTCCGTAATGGCACCCAAACTGGCCAAAGCGTGGGGAATACAATTCCCTGGCACACAGTAGACATGATCTGTGGGAAAGGGAGCCCTCTTCGCACACGCAGCAGCTTTCTTGATCAAGGCATTCACAGTCTCATGTCCCTTCTCTCGGATTGTGACCTTGAAGCCAGTCTTGTCCAGAATGTAGGATGCACTTTGCTTGCAAACTTCTTCAATGGAGATCCCCTGCAGAGGTGATATGCGGACACCATCAAAGTGTAGTGACAAGTGGGTGGGTGAAAAGGTCAAAAGATGATCGCACCAGTGAGACAGAACGTAGTCTTCAGCGGCCATGTACAGATAAGCTAGAACAGAGCTGTCAGGGTTTTTCTTTGTAGTGTCCTCCACGAAGGATGCAAACTCCTCAGGTAAGCTGGAAGAAGCAGCCCATTTGCAATACATAGATGCTCACTGCAAAGATTGCACAAAGTCATGTCGCACCAATTTGCCCGATACATGTCCGCCGTACAGAATAGATACCAGCAGCTCTTTGCCCACGTGTAGGGGCAATTGCAAGACATCTGCGCAAACTTTAGTCCTTTGTGACCTGCACTGGGCAAAGGCTGCTAGTGCATCCGGTGGCATTGGTGGATCCAATTTCAATTTCTCCAGCAGTTGGGGAAGCAAAGTGAAAAGACAATTCTCGATGTCCAGGTCATGTGTCTGATCCAAAAGCATCACCTGCGCTCTTCTGCTGAGTTTTTGAGCTCCGATACCTACCACTTGTTTGCGAGTTCGGATAGTGCAAGGGCCAGGGAATTGGTAGTTCACCTTGCGGGTGTCCGCCTTCTTTGATCCAGGCAACCTCTGCAAGTACTTCATGTTCAGCAGTCCGTCAAGCAAGCCTTCTCTCGAAACATTTGGGCCACCCTTGGCTTTCAAGCTTGTCAACAAGGCTTCCGGGAAGAAAATTTTCTTTTTGCTGAAAGCCACATCCATGACAGCTTCTCGTGCAGCGCACCATTGAGCTTTTTGTTCCTTTTCTTCATCATCCTCTACTTCATCTAGGTGGATGACTGCAGAAAACTTTGTGTTGGCAGCACGGATATCTCTGGGCGGGAGCCGGCACGCTTCCCTCATTGTTTGCTCTGTCAAGCCACCATCTCCACCCCAAGTGACATAGTTCTCGATCATGTCAATGCAAGCTTGCTTGCTGTACTCTGCCTCGAATGCATGCTGAATTTGTAGCGCTGCAGCGACAGCAGCCGAAGATGTGAGGAAGCTCGCTAAATCTGGGTCTTTCGGAAAGACACCGTCCTTGTGGATATCTGCATATGCGGACGCGATAACCTGTGGATCTTCAAACCTTGCTTTGGCTCTCCAAACCAGCGCTCTTCTCAAAATTGCGTTAAAATTTCTCTTGCCCACATCTTCAAAAGTGAACATACGATTTGCCTCTAGGCGTTTCCAGCCCACACAGTGAATCATCTTGGTGCTGAACCCATAGGGCTTTCGTCCTGCGATGCCGTCGCCACTGACGAATTTCTTGAATAGGTCTTCTCTCAGCTTGCCTTGGGTGTACAAAGTAACGGTTTCACTTAAGCAAACGATGGCCACATCAAACAGAAGAACTAGAACAAGTAGATTACAAACCCACACTCTAGCCCAGGCGCGACCAGTGCCAGACGGACTCTCCTGCCCAGTCAGAATGCAACGTCCATTCAATTGTGCCACTTGCTTCCTCATTTCATCTTCGTGGAACCAAACGCCAGGATCAAAGAAAGCAAAATTGTGAGCGTACATTGCTTGAAGATGAGTGGAGTAGAGAGATTGTCCAACCCCACCACTAGATAGTCCAATAAAGAGCCGAACAACGTTGAGACCTCGTTTGGCCAAGGCTTGCGCTGCCTGTCCACATTTGAAGGCTTCAATATTCCCCCAGAACGTCTGTGAATAGAACTTGCGAAGCCTTTCCACAATGTCGGCAGGCACTGTTTGCTTGATGGAATGAGGGATTCTCAAATAGCAGTTCACAAGCTGCTCACGCTGAATTTGTCGAGCAGGTAGGAGCTCATCATCGTTTTTCACCGCGCAGTCTTCGTAGCAACACGAAGCTTCCACTTCCTTGGGTGTGTCACACCATTCCGACATAAAATGTAGGAGCTTATCTTGGCACAGCTCATATGACAACTGCTTTTTCACTGCCATGATGGTTTTCGCAGTGGCTGCATTCCATGGTCCTTGTGGACCTTGTTGCCCCTGACCCTCTTGCTCTTCATCTGCATGTTCTTCTCTATTCTTTTCTTTGCGCTGCTGCCCTTCAAAAGTTAAGCAAGCATTCACGCACGCAGCCAAGAATTGATTCTCCTGGTTGTCATAGTCAAGGAGAATGTTTTTCATTGCGCCTAGCAGTCCTGCAGTAGTCCGGTGTGTTCGCACGGGCATTTTCCGAAAAATGCCCTCCACATGCAGAAGAAAAGTTTGCACGCGATCATGGTCAGGCACGCGATCATGGTCAGGGGGTATGCCCCTGTGCTGTTGGAATGCACCACTTGGGGTTTTCATGTACCAGTCGCCTGTGTGGAAACGCAGGGTGGAGTGGCCTTCGGCGACCCAGTACAGCAACGCGTGCTCTCGCAGAAAGATGTCTGCTTGTCTGGCCCGCCCAAATGCCAAGACACCCACCCCAAGGCGAATGAAGTAGTCAGAGCCATCCGCAAATGTCTTGCGCACACAATCTTGCCATAGCCGAACCTTGTGCAAGATGGTGTCTGACGTATCGATCTCCTCTGCAGGTTCTTGCTGGAAGCAGTCGTTCATTTTTGCCAAGGAGTTGAACAGGTGCGCGAAATCTACATCTGACGTGTTGGCTCCCCTCATGTGACGTCTTTGCTTCAGCCTCTCAAAAGTAGCATCTTCTAGAGGAATGTCGTCAGCTTCTTTGTCCTCTTCCTTGACAATTCTCATGGCACTGTCTTCTACTCTCTGGCTTGGACCTGCTTTCGATTTCGCAGCAGTGCGTGGACCGCTTCGCTGGCTGGCCACGTCTACTGAGTCATCAGCGCAACCAATTGCAGGCATGCCGCTCTCTCCTTAAGGTATGAAGCAGACAAAACAATAACTGCAAAGAAACACCTTTCAAGAATAGCTTAACCTTTTTTAACAACTGAAAGAAAATGAGACAGAGAGTTCTTGAAGACGAGCGTCCATCTGAATCGAACTGGCCACCGCCAAGTGCATCATACCCTCCTTGCATACAGGGTTTTTTATTCTTATTCTTTTTCGAGGTGAGCGGCCCATTTGGAACAACTGCCAGCATTGTCAAATAGCGGGATTGAGGTGTAGATGATGCGAGTGGCAAAATATGACTTCCTGGGACTGGTACAGACAGCACGTGCAAGCACATCCAAGCAGCCATCAACCTCTTCAGCCTGTCACGTCTGCTGACAGAAGCCTTTTGAGTTGAAACCAGTTCTAGCAGTCCAAAGTTCCTCTCAATTTCTGGACTGTAGTACGCCATCAGGGCAAGCTCTAACTGTTGTGACTGACCGTTGTGAATCATGGACAGGAAACAACCATATGCCCTCATCTGAACAATCCAATTCGCACGTGGCTGCTGCAGATCAAAAGGAACTGGTAGAATCCAAAAGAGATGTGGAAACTTTGCAAGTGTAGGAAACGAAGGCTCTACTTCCGTACGGAATTGCTTCAGCTGAGCCCAAATCCTGGCTTGCATTTCTGGATCAATAGGTGAAGGCCTTGGAAAGACATGCTTCTGTTGTAATGTCCACTGTGCAGGACTGCTCCCCCCAAGGCGATCTATTTGCGATGCTCTCAAAAGAAGATCAGCTTCAGCGCGCATGCGGGGAACATCGTCCACGAACGGGTGCATGCCATTATCGGGGTGACAGCCAACCACAAACATTGCACCCACAGTCTCATTGTAGTATTTCTCGATGATGGAGGCATATAGATTGAGCTGTAGTCTGTAGTGCCATAGTGTTGCATCGGGCACATGAGCCAATGGAGGCAGCATTGACTTGCCAAAGGAGTTGGATTTGAACTGAAGATTCTTTGTTCGCTTCCAGTCGAACAGATACAGAGCGTTGTCCTCACACAGACAGGCAAAACAAAAACAATGTCAACACTGTCTACACTTGGACGTGCGCAAGGAATAACACAAAAGATGTAAAGAAGTGAGAAAAGTAAAACGAAACTGTGTCTGAACTGCAAAGGGTTGGCTGAAAGCATCACCCAAGGGACCGGCATTCTAGCTGCCAAGTCGATGGAGCCAGCAAGGTCCTCCTCGCTTGCGTAGATCGTCCACTCTGTCCGAAAGATCTTTGCGCCAGCAGAAAGCAAAGTCCGAGCAAATTTCCAAAACAGAACATGCTCCATGTCTTCACGATCTTCTGTCTCTATGTAGCCACCATTGAGCAAGCACTCAAAGCTGGCGTGCATCCAGGTGCCCTGTGATGATGCAATCTCAGCAGTTTGTTTCCACTGCTCTTTAATTTCTTCGTCGCTCATTGCAAGAGACAAAAGCAAGTTACTGTCTTCAGGGTGGTGAACCATTGCTTCTGAATCGCTTGGCACAACTTTGTTTGGCATTTGCCAGGTCCATCCAGGAGATCTAGAAACAAATGCGCGTAAGGAAGTTTGCTGAGGTCAAGTATAAGTTTCTGGGATACGGAGCCCCTCATGTACTGTGGCCGTGGCCAGTTGTTGGATCGTCTCATTGCTTCAATTGCTTTGTCTGCGCAAAAGTCATGACTGAAGCGATGTATGAGCCCAGTGCACGAAATGTGAACCTTCGATCCGTCCCAGAAATAGGTGTGAGTTGCTGCGTCGAAAGTCAATCGTTCATCTCTGGGGTGCCTGTGTAACTGGCTCAGATGATCCAGTGGAACCGGCACACTGGAAGGCCAGACGTTTGGCTTCAAAGGCATTAAGCTTCTGTTGACAGATCCTCGAATCAGAATTTGGGGAAGAAGTTGTTCTAGATCAGTACCGACCAATGTCTTGAACTTCAGAGACTGTTGCTGCATTCCAACAGTTTGGCACACAAACACCCCCTGCTTTCGCAGAGATGTCAATCTCAGAGCAACTTGACGATTGTGCCGAATGTTTGTTGAGCGGAATTGCGCTTCTTCTTCATCCTCTTCGACGCACTTTCGTTTCATGCCAGAGTGGTTAGAGATAGAGCCACCGCACTCATCTTTTTTGTGCTGTTGTGGCACACATCTTCTTGGGAAGCAATGTAATAGGCAGCATCGACCTCTTCCACATCGATAATCCACACGCCCTTCTCATCTTGACAGTAGGGATGTCCACGCTGAAGGCCACGGTACAGATCAGCTTTTTCCCAGGTATGCGTATACCGTTCAAAATTGATTTCCCATTGCCCATCCAAGAATCGCAAAGCCACAAAGTGCTGGTCATGGAAGAGAATGCACTTAGCATTCTTGGCCTCGTGGGTGAGTGACTGGGGGTCGATGTACACCACTTTCTTCCTGAAAGATGCATGGGTCATAGCATTGAGTTTCTGTGTTGACACGCAGCAGAAAAAGATGTGACATCATGTTGAACTGAGTTAAGGGCGACCACTTGTTCAGGAAGCGGTTCCCGTCTGTTACTGCGAAAAATGGTCCATGTTCTTCGTACGGAACTTTCCATCCATGGCATCGGAGAACATCAACAAGGCATACGTGATGGAATTGTTTTGTCGTCAGGCAAGGGAGAAGAACGCTAGCATAGTTCAGTGACTATTCACAGATCTCATCAGCCGAGACACTCAAAGCGAGAGATGGTTGTCTTCGGACGGATTTCTGAAGTGGGGCGCAAAAAGCCCGAAGAGCCTCACAGCAATGAAGGTATACAAATGTAGGTTTAGAAATAGAGACCATGCGGACTCTATGTTGACCTCACACCAATGCAAGAGAGAGACTTGAATTCTCAATCATACTTCTGGCTTCTTCTCTGGCAATCGCAACGTATTGGTCCAGAATCTCGCTTTCTTCTTCATCCCTTCTGGCTTCCATCCAGCGCATTTTGCTGGCCCGCCACCGTCTAATGCTTTCTTCACGCCAACGACGTCTTTGCCTCTTGGATAAGCCTCAGTCTTCTATGAGTGTGTTCTAGTAAAGAGATGTCTGCTGCAATCAAGTGGCAAAAACCCAATCCAGCGTCCTTCTCTTCCATCAGTCGGGCCACGATGGCATCAACAAAGTACCCACCTAAGCACAGTGATCCGTGTGTTTTTTCTGTAATGCCGCAATGCCTTAGCTAAATAGAGCTTCTCATCAGATGATACATGGGTAGTTGTCCAATATATCTCTATGCCAAGCAGGACACACCACAGATCATTGAGCGGAATCACATCTCCCACCATGTCACACCATTCATCTAAGCCTTTGCAACGTCTGGGCGCCGCTTCAAAAAGGACGTTGCTGCACTATATTCTAAATTCCGGCCTGTCTTGTGGTCTTCTGCCACCTCCTTCCTTAGCTCTCCATCATCACCAGACAGACACACAGCGCCAGTCATAAAGACAGATCTGAGGCCACATGCGGGCTACTGTAGTTCTTCACTTGGGTTTGCTCCTAACACGCGTAATGATAAGATTAATCCGCAATCAGGAAAAAGAATCGGGCCTGCCTCTGGCCACGAGGCTGCTAGTAGTCTCGGAGCAGGTCCCCTGGAATCATTGTCTGTTCGCGCTTTCGTGCTTCGTTTCATACCAATACTTACCCAGCCTGAACCGACGATACCATCGCTTGCGTGGGAGCTGCTTCCAGTTCGGAGTGTATTCCGCTGAAGGAAGATCAGCCGTGCTGCGAATCCGGCCAGTAATCTTCCAAACCAATGCATCGCCTAGGTCGAATTGCTCAGTTGCTTCAATGTTTTGTACTAACAGTGTGAACCCAATGACATGCACCATTGGATGCAAGCGAGCCACACCAGGAGGAGTCCAACCACAGCTTATCACATTCTTTTTGTTTCACCACTTTGCATTGGCTTTGTCGAACATGCTTCACTCCAAAGCCGCAATTCATCCCTTGCAGTGATCACTCAAGTGCTTGATCCCGGATACTCAAGTTTCTACTTCTTGAATAAAACAGGTAAGGCTTAATATGGCGAGAAACAGCGCCACCAATCTGCGCAAGTTCGTCCACATACGTGAGTCAACCGGTTGACAATCTCCTTCATGAAGTAGTCGCCTTGCAGATAACTCGCACACATGACTCTTGTTGAAAAATGTATTGTAAATGCAATTTTCATACTGTAGTTCAAGTGGCAATGAATGCGAGAGCTTTGGTCTGCAGCACTACACAAGCGGTGAATTGGCACAATGAAAGTGTCACCTTAGCATCGGAATGTATACATTGTTTATCATTGCGTTTTTCGTCATTGCCAAGCTCATCCTATGTGCGACCCACTGACACCAGGAGTCCTCGCGCCCAGAAGGAGTGAAGAGCTCCTGCAAAGAAATCGAATGAGGGTCAAACGAACAAGGGTCAAATAGAATGATTCGGAGATGGCTAGGCCTGAGTGAGGTTCATCGCTGACAAGATCTGTGACAGGGCCTAACAGATTGCAGTGAGACGGCGCGGGTGTCTTATCGAGAGCAGGCAAAGTAAGGATAATACAGTACCGCAACCATCTCTAGGCCTGACAGCACTTCAAAATCGCCAGACCGCTTACGACCTCGAAGCACATGAGAGTTGGCAGAACTTCTGAACTTTTATCTACTTATCTTCACTGAGCAGGAGACACTGCCAGCCCCACAGCAAGAGCAAAGCTCTGCCGACGTTCCCTGTGTCGTCTTGCTTTGGTCCGATAGGATCAAAGATCAAGGGCATACCTTGTTCGCAAGATACGTACAGAAGCTCTGATCATGCGTGTTTCTCCAAGTTGCCGTAAAGATTTCGGAAAATCTTCTGCTGCGTCAACTGCTCCAATTTGTGAGTGTACTCTTGAGCCAGAATCTATGGAACAAGCGTGGATTGTTGCAAGCAATGCAAGGTGTTGGTATCTCTGTGGACATGTTGCAAGCAGAATACGCTTAGGGTCAGGCCCAGAATCATATTCTCGTAGGTGCGTAGTCCTGAGATACAGGATGGAGCAAAGACCCTTTGCGCACTATCATGTCTGGAAGGTTGCTCTTGCGCGTATACTCCTCAATGCTCAGCTACCACAGCCTTACAACATGTTTCCTAGCTCCGTGTTAAGCTGCGCAGTGACTTCTTGCACCGCAAGTCAAGCTCTACACGCCATGCTCAACAGATGCAAAACGCACAGTGTTCCTGCGATACTCCATCTTCCACCGCGTGTATTCAGTGTTGCGACCACCACAGCGTTGGATTCCTAGCCGTACATATTCAGCTACGTCATGCCTTTTCACACGTCACAGAGTACATGTTCTGCAGATTTCGTGGCAGGCGCAGCACTTTGGACATGGTTGGTGGTCTTCGAGGCGCTCTGATTTCGTGACGGGTGCAGTGAACCGTAGCTTTGTTTCGTGGCAGGCGAAGCACTCTGTGAACCTCAAAGTGTACATTTCGTGGCAAGTGCAACACTTTGTATTGGTCCAGATTTCGCAGCAGGTGCAATTATGTTGTGTTTACCATTGTTTACCAGAGGTTTGGAAATAAACAAAACTCTAACTATTTTAAATAGTTTAGTTATTTTGGGTTTAC
>CAXAMN010027528.1:346108-386915 GCA_963970005.1 Durusdinium trenchii | reverse complement strand
AATTTTAATTGTTTCCGAACCTCCGGTAAACCCAAAAATAATTAAAAATAATTAAAACTAATTAAAAATTTTTTATTTGCAAACCTCCGGGAAAAATAATTCAGAATAGTTATAATCAAAATAAGGAAAAATAACTAAAATTCTTAAAATATTTAGAATTTTTAATTGTTTCCGAACCTCCGGTAAACCCAAAATAACTAAAAATATTTAAAATAACTACAAATAAATAAAACAAATAAAAATAAAAAATAAAACAAAATATTAATTGTTTCCAAACCTCCGGTAAACCCAACATATTTAAAAATAAATTCGGAAAAGTAAAACAAATAAAAGACTAAAAATGTGATTTAGTTAATGTTTGCAATTTGTGAAATGTATACGGCTGTATACGCTGAGCTATATTTTCTTTTTTGTTTGAGAAACGGTCCACGACACATAGTACCAGTTTTTCTATCATACCCCCCCCCCCCCCCCCCCCCCCTGGATTTGTTTTTTCAATACCGACCCCCCCCTCTAAATTCAATTCTCTCCTGGAGAACGTTTTCGTGAGCCTCTCATGATTTCAGGATAGTTGAAACCCTCTTGAACATTCAGAAAGAGTGCATATGAAATTCTAATCACGAAAGGTGTTCCCCGAGGGGATACATACCTAGAGTTTGTTTTGTGAAGCACGTCAATTCTCTCCTGGGGAACGTCTTCGTGAGCCTCTTATGGTTTCAGGATAGTTCAAATCCTATGATGCTCCGATTCAATGCTCACCGATGATCTGAGCCATGGGGCAAGTTTGTTTTCCTAAGAATCTTTTTGAACATTTCGAGAGCATATGTTTGAACATTTAGAGTGCGTGTGAAATTATATTTACGAAAGGTCGCCTCCGAGGGGATAAATCACCATGTCGAACATTGCATTTTTGTTCCTGCCTCTCGCGTTCTTTTCTCTTCCCGCTGTCCTACCTTTCGTGTCTCCCTCCTCTCAAGTTATGTTTCCAGGTCCCAAAGCTAGTAACTGAAATGCCGCGACATGCATTGGTTTCGGTGGACACCAAAATCATGTTTGGTGGCTCCTGTCTGGCAAATGGCTTTTCATCCAAGCCCGTTTTTGAAGAAATATAAGCTCATGCATATATAGATCATCCTAGATTGGGGCTATGTAACTCAGTGGTGTTTTTCATGAACTCCTACTGGACCGAACATCGGCGCCAGGACTTCCCCATTGCCTTGGTCCAAGCTTCGCTGGAGCCCAGCCAGTTGGAAAAAGCAGTCTTGTACTACCGATCCCTGCCACAGGCTCGGCATCCACGGTGTCCGGACGACCGGGATTTTCCACCGCGGTGTCCGGACCGGTGGACTTCTGGACGAGGAAAGTCTCCACGGAACGTCTCCACGGAGTATATAGATTATATACATTATGGTGGGTCGGTAGGCGGGTGAACATCAAGAAAACACATAGATGTGACTGATTTTGTTCTTCATCCGTGAGGAGGAGCAACACCTCCAGGGCTCGGCTTGCACAATCTGCGTGGCTTTCAGTTATATGTGTTTTGAGGGGTTTTTGTTTGGAGCGAAGACGCTCCGCTCCGACCATCGGGCTGTTCTGGTGCGATGTGTTGGACGTGAGAAGCTGGTCGGAGACCGGTCCCGACCATTCGGATCGGAGACAATGGCCCATTCCGAGAAGAAGTGAGTAAGGTGAATGAATGGGATGATGGCTTTGTGATGGCCACCGTATACTCACTTATGTCCATGGTCGGATCACCAGCTTTTTGTCTTTTTGTGTGTGTGGCTTTTATTGCGGGATGGAGGTGTGGAAGTGGGAGGACCTTCCGCGCTTTTGCGGTCTAAGTCTGTAGCGTAATCTCCGAGGGTCACAGGGTGGTCTTGATGGGAGGTGGCAACTAAAGGGCCGCGATTCCAGCCTTGGTTTGGAGTTCAGGGAGCCTACTTATAGATCCATAGCACCTAGTATAGCACCTATGCCTACAGGTGCTATGGACATGGATCTCTAATTTGCAACAATTTGCTGGTCCACATTTCCGCATTCAGTGCCGCTTCTACTACGCCAGGCTCAGTCGCGAGAATACCATTGCCTGGTGAATTTGGCGTGCTGTTTGATGGCCTTAAACCAGCCCAGACAAGCCAAGAATCTTTTGGAGCAGCCTCGGATGTTTAGAGAAGGTTCTTGTTGCATTTGCGCCTCCTAACTATTCTTATTGATGGTTAATACGCTAGGTTTTTTGGTTCTTCAGATCTTGTGGAGAAGGTATTGGAACCGGTAACCTGGAGGTGCCCAGATCCGTCCAAAAGAAGTCCTTTCGTCGGCAGAAGCAGACCGACGCCAGCCAGCGGGGCAGACCAATTTGCCACCCCTTTGGTGAAAATCCATCCCATGAAGTTCACCATGTTGAGGATCAACTTCGTTCCCACAAACCCAAGCTATAACCCTGAGAAATGGTGTCCTTGCAAAGATATTGTAAAGATCCCTTTCCCCTAGCCTTCCAAGAGCATGAAAGAATATGGCTGAGCTGTTCTTGTAGTCTTAGAATTTCCGTAAAGCAGTGCTTAATTGGTGGTTCTTTGGTAGGTTGACCCTTCACGCCAGTTTCACCCTTGGAATCCGCACAAAAGGCAGCAGGTGTTTTGCTGGTCTCCAAGTGACCGGGTCACCCTCCGCCAAGGCAAGCCACGATCCTGAAACCCTCAAAAGCATCAGCTCAGCTCAACTTGATCGCCTGCTCCCTGGCCCTGATCGGCCCAGAAAGCATTTGATTGGTCTTTGTCTCATGGATTTGTGAAGTCCCAGCCTAGAGGGCTCCAACCATATCCTCAGAAGGTGGTTGCACTGCTCCAAACCCACCCCAACCGTTTTCTCAGGAGGTAGTTGGAGCCCACACCCATATTTGGCTTTGTTTTTTTCAACAGATTTGGAGCTGGTCAGTGGTTTGAGCCACTGTGGAAGTGCAGTGCATCTCCCCTGTTTGAAAAGGACAATCTTGTTCCAAGGGGCCATGTTCCACTTCTGTGAAAATTTCAGGGAGTGTATTTTGTGCACGGGTCACTCATATATATGTAGCTTGGGGCAGAACTATCCAGCTGTATGCCATTTCCAGCTGTGTTGGGATATACACAATCGATTCTCACCTTGCTTCCAGTTGCCGAGAAGCGCACTTCCAATGGGAGAGATGAGACCAACAAATGGTGATGGCTTTGTGAGTTGGAACTGCAATTCGATGGGGGAAAGACATTTGTGGGACACCTGTGGGTGACTTTAGCTTTAGACTCTGTAGAGATAGTTTGTTTCCCACGCTGCGTGGAGTTCGATACTTGCTCACGTGTGCCACCATGCGTATTGTTGGTTTTTCCGGTTCGGGGTCTCACCCTGTTTGTGCAATCCTCCAACTGATTTGAGCAGAAAGCAATAACGAGAAGCTTGTTATTCTGTTCAGCTCTTTGTGTATGTCACGACTCATGACTCATGATCTGCAGGAATTCCTCCATTCAGCATCCCTGTTTGTTCCGCGTTCCGCTGAGTGATTTGCCAAACTCATCGACTTGGCGCCACTCACCAGACCGGTTCCGTCTGTAGACGGCCCGAGCTACCGCGGTCAGAAGACCGCCAAAGGACCCATCAAACACGAACAATGCACGGAAGAGTGACCTTCTGTGGGGGTCAGACACGAAGGTTTCATGCATGCTGCGATGATGTAACTGTTCCATCCCTCCGATTTGGAACACGAATCACCAGCAAAAAAAACGAGGCTATTTACAGACACCGGACACCATGGATGGTTTGGGAATCCGATCCGCAGCCCTCCGCAGGTTGCCTTCGGATCCGGCATCGCTCCTCTGCGCTGAGTGGGATCGACCAAGCCCTGCGGAATGCGGAGGACCTCACCGCTGAGCATCATCGATTGCTGCTGTGCCTCGGTCGATGTCGACGAAGCACGGGGCGGCGCCGGGAACCGCGAAACCGACCGTGTTCCGATGCGGTCCGCAAAAGAGCGTCTGCTGGGCCGGCCTTTTTGGCCCAATCTTTCCAGGTCAAAGGGGTCTTTCAGAGATACAGATGGTGGATCTATTTCCCCACCTGTCAGGTGAGGGTTGCTAGGTTTTATGTCAGCTCCCGTCCTCCTCCTCCGCCTTGTCCTCCTCCGGACCTCAACCGCAAGTGCAGGATGGCAGTGTTCCCCGCCGGACCTCAACCCCTGTGCAAGGTCCCAAGATGCCAAGGTTGACAACGTGTTGACAAGTCTGTGGGTCGGGGCGTTTTGTGGTGTCCGGACCACGTATAGAGGAAACCTCTCAGAGTCACTGTTGGCAATTCTCAGGTGCCTTGCAGGTCATTGGTCCCATGTTCCTTTGGTGAAGGGTATGGCCCCCTCTTTCCTCAGTTGAAATCCAGGAGGGCTGACAAATCTGGCGACGTACGCGTATATCAAGCAGAATGAGTTCGGAGCAAAGGCTTCAACAGTTTGTTCTACCTTTGCTCAACGGCAAAGCAACCCTTGGAGCTCACTGGCCTTCGAGCCCTTTAGACAGATTTTTTGGGCCTCAGCAATGTATCCATTCAATTGGACCCTCCTTTACTTGTTTTATTCAACGGACTTCTGGACGCAGATGAATCTTCAGCCACTTGCAACGATATACCAAGTGGGGTATACAAACGTACTACCAACACTTGAGTTCAATTGGGCACACCGCTGCGCCTCGGCGAGTCTCGTGCGAGACCGACTCGCGACTCGAGGTGGACTCGCAGGGAACTGCTGGCGCTGCTTTCGAAGGACCCCGGCACCGCACGTCCAGAAGGACGGTCCGGGCGGAAGGAGGTCAAGGTGGAGACCACGCGCACGCGAAAGGCCGCCAGATATCAGGTCTTCACTCGTTTCTGGGCTTCTAAGAGCGGCTCGCAGAAGCACCGTTCTGACGCATCAAACTGGGTGGGTGAACATGCATGAAACCCCTGCCAAGAGGTTTTGTTGGTATATGCAGTGCCCCTGCCTCACCTGCCTTACCAGGTGACGACGACTTGGCTTCCTTTTCCATGTAATTCTGTTGTTGAGATTTGTTGGCCGGGTAATCTATGGCCAAAAAACAGTGTTGCTTCAATCCTAAGGGTCACAATTTGTTTTTGCCTAACACTGACTTTGTGTGTTTTTTTTGTGTTTTTTATTTTAAAAGCTGTTGTTGCTTTTGTTTCCTTGAGCAATTTGTTCAAACACTCCATGTACGGAATAGTTACCTACCTCGCGGTCAGAAAGGAGGCATAATGTATGCAACCATTATGCATCTATTCCATGCCAGGACCTTCTCAAGTCCGGTGGATTTGGAACACTTCGAATCACCGAAAGGAAACGCCGATGGACCGGTGGACCGGGTCGACCGGCCGGCACATGGATGGTCATGGAGGTTGAATTCCGGATTAGCATGGCATCCTGGCGAGGGGGGGTTGGTTTCAATTCAATGTTCCGAACCTGGAAGTCCCTGGAAGTCTTTGGAAGACCCTTTGTTCCATGGGTGGTTCTTCCCTGGATGTCAAAGTCCCCGAATTTTACCGGGTTTGGGGTGGGCATCCCATATAGCATCCCTTATGTCGTTTTTTTTGGGAGTCCTCGGCGTGGTTTCAGTTCGTCTTCACGAGGTTTGGAGGCCTGGCAAATGCGGAAGGACCTCCTGGCCTTGCGCAGCGGGCCCTCCATGGAGGAGGGTCAGGAGCTGAAACCCCCCTGGCGGCGCCGGCATATCTACAGCGACTGGGCGTGGTGGTGATTTGAGGGAAAGGGTCTCGGTTGTGACGCGTTTTTTTGTCTCGAATGTGACGCGGAGAGCTTTTCTCAGTTGTGACGCGGAGAGCTTTTCTTTTAGAGAATCTGTGTGCTTCTGGGCCCTTGCTTGGTTCTCATAAAGTCATAAAGCTCCAATCCAGCTCCACACCAATTCCACCAAATGCCACTCTAAACTCTGAAGCCCAACAACCTAATGTCCCACCCTACCCCACCCCCCCACCCAACCTAATGCCCCACCCCACCCCACCCCAACCTAATGTCCCACCCAACCTAATGCTTGCAATCATATGTGTCGCGAATGAGAGAGATTTGGTGTCGTACATGAGAGGAATACAGGGGGGTGGTGGTGTCGCAAATGAGTCAGATTTGGTGTCGCAAATGAGTCCCTTGCCTGATTTGAGTCTTCCCAGGTCAGATCCCAGTTATCAGAATCGTGTTGTAAGGAACTAGGACTTCTAAGGTTTGTAGATGTTTGTCGTTTTAGTGTTTGGAACCACTGTTTACACACTTTAGGTAACTGGAATTGTTGGGGGGGTAAACTTGCACCGATGAAGCGTATACGAAAGCTCTGACCACCGCGAGCCAACCAGGTGAGGATTCGGAGCAGGCCATCTACAGCTTCTTGGGTGGAGCACCGGTCCAGCCCCTGCGGTTTGGGTGTTTGGTGGTTTGCGCGGCGCCCTGAGGTTGGGGGTCCGGGTGGTATGCTCGGTTCTTCTGGGCTTTGAAAAAATGGGTGTGAAAAGAATGAATGAGCTAAGAGACAGTCACCATGCGAGGTCTGCACTTCAGGGCCTGAAGAAAAATGGGCGAGTTCAGTGAGCCAGCGGATGCCCCCCACACTTTGGTCGCATGAAGTGTGAGCAGGTGACCAGGTGAGCTGCTGAGCCCCCCAAACGGGTCATAGACGACTGCAGAAAAACACACACACACACCACGCTGAGGCCGGAAGGCACGTTGGCAGCCCTTGAGTCCAGACGCCATGGAGCTTCTTCGAGAAGCTTGCAAGAAGTTGTGCAAGTGCGGCAAGGCGCGGAAACACCGGAACAGGAAGCACCGGTGTGTTCCGCGGTGTTCCTCTGTTTTTACGAAGCCGAGAAATCAACATGTGTATACAATATAATCTATAGTGTATAACACACACACACATATATATAATACACAGATCCTGAAGTCACTAGAAAAAGAGAGAGAGAGAGCACCAACGCAATATTCTTAGTTTGCATTTCATTGCATGTTCCATGTATATATATAACATATAAATAGATTATAGTACGTTTACACATATACAATATATATATATACATATTGTGTGCACTCCAGGCCCAAATTCATGGCCCTTAATGCACACATGATGTTATGAAATATGTTTTGACGTGTTTGCCAATCTGAGGACCCACTTCCTATATAATATATATAATAGATTTTGTGTTATATATAGTCTTGAGGACACATTTACTAGTCATGATACATTAGGGCCTTAACGATCAGTGTTTTTCCTGAAAGACCCATGGAGTGACCATCCAGTCTCAGTGACCACGTGGAACTGCTGAAACGAGTTTATTTGATTCATAGATGAGACTGGCTCCACATGGAACTGCCCCCACATGGAACTGCTCCAGATGTGAAACACTCCGAAGAAATCGTCGCCGTCTCACCCCCTTTCGACAGGACGATGGAGCCCTCAGCGACGATTCCGACATCCCAGAGGACACGGACACGTCCTCGGAGGAGGAGGTGAAGGAGGTGCAGGGTAGTAAGGCCGCACAGCACCGCGGCAAGACGAGGTCCTCCACCGCCACCCACGCATGAGCCCATGGGTGCCCTAACATCCCTTCGGAGCGAGTGTTTTGGGGTTGATCAGTGAGATTCGATCGATGTGTGAGGGATCGATTTGACTGTGCAATAGTTGTTTGTTTGGTAAGTGAGTTACAGTATGGTATGCCACATGATTGCAAGAAAGGTCCAACTTCCGAAGTCACGAAAAAAACTGTATATAGCCAGGGTTTGCAAAGGTGTTTGATAGGGCAATGGCCCATGTGGACGCCTAGCAAACCACTCCAACTGAAAACGCCTGACGCCTGTTTTCTCAGCATTTGTGTGCGCAATCGTCCAATAGGTAGTGGAAAATGGACCCCTAGAAGACTCAGACTGTTGTCCTTTGGCGAGGAGTCTCCACTTCCATGTTAGTAAGTCAGAATGCATATATGATTGGTCTTTGGACATTTCTTTGTACTGTATGCTGCGTGCCTTCGCTTGGGTGCTGTTTAGCTTTGTGGTCATTTGGACAACTGAGGCAAGCTTACGAGTGCATAAAGCCTTTGCCATGCATGCAAGCACTGGCAAGTGACAAAGCCATTGCTCTAATTCAAGCAGGGGAACTGGTGGACTATGACGCTGACACTCAGATCTTTGAAGAAGGTGATCCTGCACTTCATGTCTACATCATTGTGAGGGGGTCTGTGTCGATTCGGGTCATGATGCCGGAGCTTGGAAACGATCCCATTCCTGTCCAGTCGCTTTATGACGGGCAAGTCTTTGGAGATGCAAAGATTGCTGCTTGGAAAGATGCGAACGCCCCACCTCCAAAGAGGAAGCTTGCCGCAAGCTTGCTTAGCCCTACTGATTTTGTACCCCAAGGGCCATGAAATGGCTCAAAATCAATGTTTGAGGTGCAAAGCTGTGGCTATTACGGGTTCAGTGAGCCTTGAGGTAGGCTGTTGGTCGTATGTAGCACACCCCCATGACTGCAGCACCTGGAAAAAAGAAACGATGCAGCCGCCAACACCGAGGAAGGGTGGAGCCAGAACTCAAGAAGACACCTGCATGTTGCGCATTCCAGCTCCAGCATATCGTCACGCCCTGGGCTTGGATACCAAGACCAACGGGCCAAATCAAACTGGGGGGAACACCGAAGGCAATGACGAGGAGGAAGGAGCCTTGCTGCCAGAGGTTCGACGAAAGGTTCAGGCTTTGTTGAAGTCACCGCTGTTTCAAGGGGCTGCCGCGAGCACCTTGGTGCTGCTGGCGACCAACCTTCAGGAGCGACCGGAACATGTTGAAAGGTAAAAGCACAACACACTAAAGTACAAAAATATGTTCTTTGCCGCTCTTCGATACACACCAACCCTACGTGAAAGAAAGCCATGAGGGTGGGTTTGTGTGTGTAGCAGACCTACCCTTTTTGGGTCACATGATGTTTGGAGTGTTGGACATGTGACATGTGCTTTGAAGAGCAACACCCGTCAAGATCAGTGGCTTGAGGTGTGACGAGGTCAGGTCACAGGTCTCCAGTGCATGTATAAATACCGTGGTGGTGGTAATGATGGTAGTTGAGGTGGTGTTGATGGTGGTGATGATGGTGGATGGCGGTGGTGATGGTGGTGATGGTGGTGATGGTGGTGACACTGGTGGTGATGATGGTGGTGGTTGTGAAGGTGGTGTTGATGGTGATGGTGGTGACGGTGACAGTGACGGTGGTGATGGTGGTGATGGTGATGGTGGTGGAGATGACGGCGGTGATTGTGGCGGTGATGGTGGTGGTGGTGATGGTGTTGATGGCGGTGATGATGGTGGTGATGGGGATGGTCCTGAGAGTGATGGTGGTTTCACAAACTAGGTTTTGGAATTGAAGGTCTGGGTCCAGATCTGGAGAAAGATGTCTAGAGATCTAGGGCTGGAGGTCTAGAGAACACACATGGGAGGACATGTATATTTGTTCCAAACGTTTTCTCCCAGTGGAAAAAACATGCATTAGCCGCTTTCTGTGCAGAATGTCCTGGCTGCACAGAAACATCCAGCCGCTCCAGCCGGCGGCTTGGGCCGGCCGGCCAGAGTCCCCGAACTTGTTGAGGACCTTTTGAAAAAGACTTATCCCAGCAAGGGACCCCAAACAGTGTGTGTGTGTGTCCTGCTCCGTATCCAGGAGTTTGTTTTACCAGAAAGAAGCAGGGGCGTGTGGCCCTCTTGTCCTGAGCACACGCAATGAAGCTGTGGACAGGAGGGGGAAACGGAGTCTGATCAGGCACTGATCGCAAGTTGTGACTCCAATGTTCCTCCGGTTTGCTTTCATGGTGGTTCACGCTATACCCCAAAACGGGTTTCCTTCATGCTAGTTCGATCGGCTACGTATTCAGTAACTAGAACCCGCAGTTGCGCAATTGAAACCACTTTGTTCAAACACCTGCCGTTCCCTCGCTCCTTTCCACGTGGAACAGAGTTAACTGAAAACCCTATGACTAAGTGTGTGTGCCGCTGTGTCGTCCCACTTGGGTGCACAGTGTGATCCCCCGCAAGGGGGTGGTGGTGATGGTGGTGATGGTGGTGATGATGATGCTGATGGTGGTGGTGGTGGTGGTGATTGGTGGTGATTGGTGGTGATGGTGATGGGTGGTGATGGTGGTCAATAGGATTCAAGCTGGGAAAGGTCCACAAAGTATTGCGCCTGCCACGAAATCTGCACTTCAAGGCGGTCCACAAAGTAGGAACGAAATCTGCACTTCACTTCAAGGCCCACAAAGTACTGCGCCTGCCACGATTTCTGAAAACGAGCCCATGTTCAAAAGTCACGATTCACTTCACCTGTCACGAAATCAGAGCATGTCGAGATTACCACCATGTCCAAAGCGCTGCGCTTTGCCACGAAATCTACACATCGAAATAGAACCGCTCCGATCCCTTGCACCTGTCATGAAAAGTCGACTTTGGACCACCAAAACACGAGGTTTCCCTTGGCTGCAACACGGCACCACAACGAGGGCGCAGTCGTGACGAGCACCCGCCGCGCCCCACCAGATTTTGCGAGCATGCGCAGTCGAAATGCACTTCGAGGATTCCGAGAGGCATGAAGGCATTGCACATATAGCAACGAAATGAAATAGCCAAACGCCCCGATGCAACACCTCGATGCAATACCGGCCCTTAACTCCTACCGCAAGAACCCCTAGTGCTGCCACACTGCTTAGGGAAAAAGTTATACACACTGGAAGACTAACATGGACCCTGAAAACCACTGAGTAGAGGAAAACACTCTTCCAGGGGGCCATTGTCAGGGTCTATGTTAGTTTTCGGGAGTGTATGTGACATGTGCCGTCCGGACCTTGCAATGATTGGCCCTGGACACCCGAAAAAACCGCAGCTGTTGAACGAACCGCCGCAGATGCTTGGACGCAAACGCAAAAGGGGCCCGAAATTTCGTTGTTTCGGTGTGTTGGTTCGACCAAGGAAACATGTGGCCAGTCGCAAAATGGTAAGATGGCAACTTTGCAACTATTGCAACTATTAGGTCAGGGCAGCTAGACTTGGGTTCATATGCAAATTGCAATGAGAGGGTTGATGTGCTCGACGGCGATCCCTCTATTTTTGATTACTTTTGCATTTTCAGGAGGTGTCTTTGCGGCACGACGATGTCTTCATGGAGATTGATCAGGCCTTACAGGCGTGCTTTCTCATCTCTCAAGGCTATGTGCCTTGGGCGGTTTGCCAACCACGCCGAGCCAGCAGGGTTTCAAGTTTCAGGGGTTGAACATCTTCCAATAGGCGGGTCTACCACGCTGCGTGGTGCTTCTGGCTGAGATCAGCCGGCATGCCCCACCAACAATAATGCCCTCCCATGTCAATGTGGTGTGGTTAGGTTATGTTGGGTTGGGGCCATTCTGGGTGAGGAGAAGGTAACACTTGGAAATTGTTTGGCAAACCTGGGCCTTCCGCGTGTCTCAGGTGCGTGTCTCAGTGCCCGCAGTGGATTTGGAGGCCAACCTGGGTCCCGCCTACGACGATGCCTCTCGAATCCTCGGCTCTGGACGACTCCCCCACCATGGCCCCGCGCTGGGCGTGACCTCGTGGAAGAAAAAAAAGCGAGAGAAGAAGATCGGTTCAGATCTGTTAAGTCGCTTCAACTTATCCAAAGGCGCGGCCTGTTCCGCTTTTGGACGAGCGTCGTTTGCGGCAACATCTTGGGTTCTTGTCGAAAACGCGTGCCGAACAGGGACGGTTTTTTGGATGCGTTCGGGCGGGCTTCCTGGGGGCCTCCCCGTTCTTCCGTTCCGTCGCTACGACGGGGCGACACGGTCTCGATCCGGTACGACTTGACCCGACAGCACCTGCATAATGTCGAACACATCACCGTACCTGATTCAGGTAGAACTGGATCATCTTGGATCCCTATATGTGCCTATATGGGATGTTTGTGTTTGTTCGTTTCTTTTATTTGGTTCCTCGCAACCAATCGGCCAATCCGTGCCACAGGCGAAGTGCCAGTGTTTCAACTGGGCATGCGGCCATTATTGATGCCGACGGACTCCGTCTCCTCCAGCGCCACTCCCCGACCCTCGCGTCTCATCACGCGGTTGCCGGGCAATCCGCGACGAGGAAGTGCCTGGCACCAATCCTTGCGGCGCACGCAAATGGTGCCATATTTAGGTGGAACTCCCAGTGATATTGAGCTGTGTTTCTTACATGCTGGGCAGGCCTTTGGACTGCAGACTCTGTTGGATAAACAGGACTGCTCCTACGTATCCAGCTGCGAAGCGACTCGGAGCGGAGGACGTCGACTCGGACGAGGTGGTGGGTCGGGCGTTGTTTCGTCGTTTCGTCGGGTTCCGAGCAAAACGGTCTGTTGGGGCAATGGCTGACTAAGCCGCAAGCTTCAAGGAATGACTGACCATCAAGCTTCCACCATGAAAAGAATTGTTCAATTGGCTTTGTAGTCTCAAATCAGCTGTGGTTCTTTAGGAGAGCCATAAACCACGTAAAACAATGTTGTTGGAATCCCAGGGCATGGTTTTGAGCCACTCACTTGGGAAGACTTGAGCTATTGGATTCGGGCCAACACATATCCTATCATATCCTTTTTAAGTCTGTGGATTCAGCAAGCCTACTGTGGTATAGTCATGTGTAAGTGTAAGTATAACCCCAAGATATCCCAAGGTCTTGTATGTCAAGGTGGAAATGGTGAAAGGAGCTTGTGCAACCGCAGCCTCGGATTGGGCCTTCACATGGTCTTACAAGTTTGGGTTGCACTGTTGCACCATTTGCCTGTCCTGGCCATGAAGTAAGGTTCGTGTTCAGAGCAGCGAGGCAAAAATATTGGTTTTGACTCCAGCAAGTCTTTTGTACCTGAATGAGTCGCTGGCACAGAGCTTGAAGGATAAAGTCGGGAGTATGGACGATCCGGTGCGACCCTCCTTGCAGAGCATCAAGAGGGAGAGGCTGAATCGATCACACTGGGCAGTTCGAAAGCAAAAGGTCTTCTATCAGGTGGTGATGCAGGAGGACTGAGTCAGACACAGACTTCGACTTTCTGCAGGAGAAGATGTGCGACAAAACTCAGTCCCCTAGTTTGGCAGCACCAGCTGTTTGCCTTGCTTTTGACGTGGATATGTGGGTGTAAATTTTGTGTGGGGATCAAGACAGGAAGCCATAAAAGCATTGGGAGACGTGTCAGCTGTTTGTTGTCCAGATGGGATTTTTCGCTGCAGCCCACTGCCATGTTAATGACTTGGAGGGCGTCAAACAGCAAACATTGCTGCTTCGCTCCTCAAGAAGAAGAGATGGGCACATGCCGAAAAAAGGCAAGCAACAAAGAAGTGTGAAAAAGCAAGCAACAAGTTAGGTCCCCCATCTACCGTAAAGCCATGCAAAACACGATCATGCCCTAGGGCTCCACATATATCCTCAGAAGGTGGTTAGACCCCCAAACCCACCCACCCCAATGACCTTCTCAGGAGGTGGGCCAGGAGCCCTAGGAATGTACCATCTCAAAATCTGTTTGGGAGCAGCCTGTCAGGCTTTGAGATGACATGGCGTTCCGCCCGCCGTCCGCCAGCGCGCGCCGACGGGTTCACGCCGAACGGCCCTCAGGTCATGAGTCCCGAACGGCAAGAGGCAGAACAGATGGCCGACGACGCTGAGCTGCCGAGCCGTCCAAGCTGGGAGTTGACCATTGTGTGATGTTCCCCCGGTGCACCGGTAGATCGTCACGATCCGTTTTGGGTCGCATGGGCGACGCTGGGGAAGGGAGGTTTCGGTTCAAGGGATGTTGGGCCCTGGAGGTTCATGGTCATGTGATGTAGTGAGGTTGATTTGATTCATAAAAATCATAACCCCCCCAACATGGATTGCAACACCTGTTGAACACCTGGGAACAGGCAGGCCGTATGTCGCCGTAGCCGCCCCGACCTCAACCAGCCTCCGACGTTGAGGAGCTCATTGACGGCTCGGAGATCATCCGCTGCGGCACAGGCCGGGTGGCCGTTGTGACCAGCCGGGTCGCCGTCGTGGCCGGTGAAGAAGTGGTCGAAGCCATGCGACGAAGCCATGCGATGTAGTCCACACCAAGAAGAGTACAAGGAACCATGGGAGGGAGAGAGAGAGAAAGAAAAAAGAGAGGGCGGGAGAATATATATCATGTCAAGTGTAAAAGGATCATGTAAAAGGTAGGCTCCTCAAAACTGTAAAGACAGCTCCTTTGAACGGTGGAGTTTCTGGAAGTGCTCGGAGCCCTTGTAAATCGATAGATCTGAGGTTTCAACGGTTGAGTCGGTTCTTTCCCTCCCGGCAATCAGTCACTTCAGGCGTCGCGGAAGAAACGCCCTTGCCATGTGTCGCCGTGTGCGGCGTTGGCACGCTCGACGCGTGGGCAAGATTGGTGGGCAGATCTCGGGTTGGCTCGAAGAGGCAGAGTACTTGGCATCCAAGGTTTGCTTGATATTCCATGGCCCATGGCTTTTGTTTGATTTGGTTAATCTAATTAATCAGGGGTGACGGGGTGACCCTGACAGATCTAAATGGATTTTACTTGGGTGGATTGGGCCTGAGAACTTAGCAACCATCCGACAACCTCACATGCAACATCTAGCCAACTGGTGATCAGACCAAGCGTATGCCATGGCTTTAAGGCCAAGCCTGAAAGAAGGGTACAAATAGGTACTGCACACTCCGTGGCGTTGCCTAGAGCCTGGGGACAATTCCGAGCTTCGCACATCACCTCGGCCCGAGGAGGGGATGAGGGGCCGGAACCATCCATCTTCCATCGATTTCGGGAGCTTTGTCGTACCCCCACGCACCGATGGCCCATGCTGTTCTCCCAGCGGCCCGTGGCGTAAACCGCCGGGTCGACCGAGTCCGACCGAGCGCACGCTGCAGCATACGCATGGCGTGGGGAATGGTTCACTGGTATTTAAAGACCAGCCCAGACCATCCATGTATGGAATCGTTGCATTCACCCCCATGTTTGACCGTGTGAATCATTGGCCATCCATTTTGGCGATCCTCACACCAGACCAGAACGGAAGATCGCTCTAAGATCGCTCTCGTTTCAGATTGCCAGCTCCGTCATAGATGTCCTCTCCAAAGCAGGTACCATTCGTGATCTAGTTGCTGTTGGAGTAGAGGGAATCCATGATGTTCTCCAAGGGATTGATTTTGATATCACAAACATCATCAAACATCCATGCTAACCTGCCAAAACTACTTCAACAGTGGAAACCAATGTTTTTCTGAAGCCGGTGAAGACCCCCGAACACCTCACAGCTGTGGACCAACCTGTGGCCGCGGAAGACCTCGCGGGGGACTCGTGGGCTCAATTCCTCCACCGGCGCCGGCGTTTGAGGAGGAGGAGTCCGTGGGGGCTGCGGTACATCAAGAATTCCAAGTTTTCAAAGGTGGGCCAGCCAGTGAGCTATGGTGCGAACCCTTAAATGGATGGCTTGGCTTGAGGGATTACCACCCTCCAGTACTGAGTAGAATGTGTTACTCCCGATTTTGGCAGCATGCTGTAGCTCAGGGTGTGGCTTCAGAGTGCCCAGAGATCCGCTATGTTGGGCCTTTTTGGTGCATAAAAGCATGTGTTTGCAAGGTCTTGCCAGGTCCCTAGGACGGCTCGCGCCAAGAAAGGCCCCTTCAACCGATCATACATGGTTGTACCCCAAATTTGCGAGTTGTACATGCACGTCTATATACACAGGTGGACATACACCCACCTTTTTGGTTTGCGCACAACATCCTGGAAAGCAAAATAAGACATATTGCCCAGCAGCCCATAGAACAAAGAGTGTGTGTTGCTTTTGAACAGAAACAGCCCTGCCCAGTGGATCTATATGATAGGTAACCGGCAACCAGAGGTTCCATAGAGACCAGAATTGTAGACCGAACGAAACACTGGGGCTGTGCAAGGCAGCACATTCAATTTTCTCACGACAGCTAACACATCACATTCCGGGACACTCCATGGGACTGGCATATTGGTATACATTGGGGTGGTTGACCCCTGGGTCCATGTATCGATACACGGCGTGTTTGAGTATGGTTACGTGGTTTGGGTATTGCTCCGAGTTCGGAAGCCTATTTGTCCTTGGAGCCTACCCAGGAAAAGTGGATGAGCATGGATAGCCTTGTTGTTTTTTTCTCGGATGGGTTGGTTTCCCCACTAAATATCAACAGATGGAAGCTTCGGTTAACCTTTTTGTTTGAAGGGGTTTCTGGCTCGGGAGTCAGTGAGCTCCGAGTGTACAGAGGTCATACCTCTCTCAAGTCGATCGCCGTCCCGGGTTTGGTGGGCATCGCCACCAATGGTTTTAACGCGTGGAAGAAGATGTCGGTATTTGGCCATAACAGGAAAGTCCGGGCTTGATCATTTATTTGGCCATATTTGGCCACAGCAGACTCGACTTGTGGAACATATACTGTACAAAAAAAATATTTTTACACATCTCGTGTTTGCCTCGAAGGATATAGCTGTATGGCTTTTTGACCTGGTATGCATCAAGTTGCAAGATGGGTCAAGAGAGATCCAAAGCCATCCGCACAGGTTAAGGTTCATGTTTAGCCTGAAGGTGCCAATGGTGTAGTTTCTCTTTGGAGACCACCCCCAAAACATGCCAACAACAACTACTAGTTATTATCAAACATATATCAGTAAATCTAAGTCAGATTTCTTGTTACCCTGCTTGAAACCACCCCCCCCACTCCTCCTTCCTGGGCCTACCGAAAAACGCATGAAAGAACGCATCCTTCCACCCTCTTCCCGTGCGGGTTCGCTCCGCCGGAGGTGATGGCCCTGAGGCGCCGGTGTGGTTCGACCTGCTGGGCGTGGTCCAGCGCAGCTGGGAGGACCTGGACCAGGCGATGGCCAGGCGAGGGGTGGACGGTGCGAGGGGTGGCTGCAGGTGGATGGGAGGAGAACAAGAAAAGTCACAGCGAAAAACCTACGGGACGAAGCGTGAGTTGTATTCTTTTTGGGGGGAACGGTATTAGAGGCTGTATGAGGAAGAGTCAGAAAGAAGAGGAGAGGAAAGCTTTTCAACCATAGGGGGACAAATTGTGAGGACAGCTTGATAAACTGGTGAAAAACCGGAGGATGTGCAAAATGTACTATAGAGTGTTTAGGGTTATATCCAGGTTCTATCTGCTGGTACCTCGTGGTAAGACGGTTTGAGTCGAGGGATGTGTAATGACAGGTACATATTACAAATACTGTATATATATATTATATATATTTATATATATTCATATATGCATGTAATTATACATCATTATATCCAGACAATCCATATATGGATATGGAGCATTAATAACAACATTGGGGTGATTTGAAGGGTCAATGTAGGTAAATATTCCGTGCCGATAAAGAACACCCAGTCTAGACCATCGACCATTGCTGGGAAGGGGGTGGATCTACTGTTGGTACCTCCCGTCTTCTAGCAATCCTAAGAAGCAGAACTTAGGGATTCCAGGGCTCTACCTGGGGTACTACCCTGCAGATTAACATGGAACCTGAAGACCACTGGGTTCTAGAGGAAATGATCGAACTGCCGGGGTCGATTCAATTCTCCGGTTCCATGTTTCTTCGGAAAGGGTTCCACGTTTCACAGCTGCTCCAGCGAAACAACCACAGATGGGGAAAAGCATCCACCAACAACTGTCCTCGATCCGCCAACTTTTGTGCACGACATCTCACAACCCTTGTGAGCAGAGTCTACCAGATCCGTTCACACAGCAAAAATGCTTTACCATCTTCCCCTCAGGGTCCAGTCTTCCATTTTGATGACTTCCAGGTGAGCAATACCCAAAACCTCCCTTGACATAGAGTCATAGAGGAGCCAAATCATTCGTCGACTGGCCGGAGCTCAGGTGGGGTAGTTCACGGAAGTCAACACGGAAGTGCTGGGAATTCACCACAGAACCCGTTCCCTTCCCAGCTCCGTGCGCTCCTCTCGGCGCTCCGCAGATGCCGCACCATGGTGGTGTGTCCACCGTTAGGGCTGAGCGATCGCCGCAAGGCCGCAAGGGCTGAGCGAACGCAGGACGTGGACGGGAGAGGCCACGGATGTATCAGTGTGTTGGATTGTGCTTTCATGTGCTGACTTCATGTGCTGTGTTCAATGCCTATATCACCGTGCTGACGGCCGCTTTCATGTGCTGATCACTGTGTTCATTGGAATCTTCACCATGCGCGGCCTCAAGATGGTTTGACTGGAATCCATTGAAAGCCCCAACGGTGACTGCAATTTTGGCCCAACCGGTGGCTACCGTATACTTTCTTCTATTTGGCTGTGAATCACAACCCGGAGCCCCAAACCAGGGTAGGTTGACCTCTAGGCTCTATTCTGTTCACGCGCTGACGAGTCAAATCCCTGGGGTGACACGTCTTGTCCACGACACGCTGATCGTTGAACAACAAGTTGCACAAATTAGGGCAGCTACAAGAGATGATCAAAAGTGAAGGTCCAAGAATCAGCGAACCTTCCAGCACCCTCCGCAAGGATGCGACAAAAAGCCAGGAGCTCATTCTGAGCAAAGAACGGAAGAGCGCCAACAATGGCTCCCTGTGGAAGAACTCGCCCAATGCATTTGGTAGCACGGTAGGGACCCCAGGGAGAGCAAAAGGCGTCCTCTGGATTGTGACAATGCACTTCCGAAGTTGCAGCACAAGATCTTGGAAATGAGGAGGTCGTTGACGGAGGCGAAACCCTCTTTTGTAAAACAGAAAAGCAAGTTCTTGGTAAGTGCACAAAACTCCCTCTCGAACTTTCCAATGGAGCGATTGGAAAAAGGCCAACACAGTGTGCCAATCATCGATCCCAAAAAGCACTTTCGGTGGAGGAGGTTCCAGAGGGAAATTGAGTGTGAGGTTGAAATCACTGACATCCGTCTCCCATGCTAAGCCGGGAAAACACTTCCGAGGGTCTTGAAGTTCCTGTTGCTTTGTCGACCGTGGTTCGAAATGAAAATCATCCAAACATTCAGCGCCAATATGCTTGTTGAGGAGCGTGAGGACCTCTTGTTGATGCAAAATAGCAGAATGAAAGAATTGTTTGTCACCTGGTGCTATCGCACATCGTGCGAGGGCCTGCTGCTTGGCAATTCTGCCAGCTTGACGATTGAGTTCAATATGTTTGCGCGAAGTACCAAGCTGTGCTATTCGGTCAGCTGAAACCATCGAAACAGGTATGTGGTCATCAACATGTGCCGGGATCCAAACCATCCTGATAACATCATTGCAGCTGTGAGGGCTCCGGAAGTTAATGAGTCGCAGAAGAAACTGCCACCACTCCAAGTGCACATAGTTCCCTGGTATAAGGCGGTTCTCAACAAGAGCGTTCACTTTAGTGACAACTTCACGACAATCACTGTAGATACACAGGCAGCAATTTGCCCTGGTAGCTGCAACAACAACTGCCCAAAGTTCTGCAGAATACGAGGACAAGGACAAGTGGGAAACAGGCCCGGCAGCGAATGTGGTACCGTCTTCCTGTATAACGGCAAACCCAGCTGCAGTGAGCGGAAAACATTCGCCCCAGAAAACAGAGCCATCAGTCCATAGAGAAAGAATATCGTCAGGGTGGTCGAAATCACACGGTACAAGGTCAGCTGCACGATCAATACGCAAACGATGCCAGATTATTGGCCAAGGGTGCTCAATAATGCCAAGTTGCTGGAAGTTGGAGCCAAACTCATGTGGAGGTCCAAATTGAAAATGTCTGTGGGCATCCGAGCAGCCCAAAATGTGCACCAAAGACTCCTTCTCATGTAAGCAGAAACGACAAGAACTGGTGTCTGAGTAGTTGGCTGCAAAGCGGCGATCATTGGTAATAGTACAGCCAACCTGCTGAGCTTCGAAGAAAGAGAGCAAAGGCGGACCATGAGCTGTCTGCGCAGCAGCCTGTCTACCATAGAGCTTGGTGTGAAAAACATCGATGAACCCTTCCGGCTTGAAGAAATCTTTACGATTGAGATTTGCTGGATGCGAATAATGTACCTGCACTGCAAAATGTTTGAGAACAGGAGTGATGTCGCGTACAGAGATCTCACGCAAAGAAATCTTTGTGTCTTCCCCGAAGCCAATACACAATGAGTCATCAAGACAGAGGCCAAAGGTGGCAAACGCATTCTGCACATTCTCAACCAGGGTGTGTCTGCCTGCCTTAGGAAGACGTGCAAGACGACAGCAGCGATCAAAGACATCACACTCGTGTTGGAGAAAACGGACAAAGTCTAAGATGGCACAAAAGGAACGGGCTACAAAAGGGTCATTCCTGTGAGGCTGCGTAAGCAGACCTAAAACAAGGTGTTTGGCTCTCCAGTGCGGTCGTTGACCCCAGAGCGCTTGCGTGATTTCGGCTTGGATCTTGTCGAGGGTTGCCTTAGGGATTTTGGTTATATGGGCGGCAAAGGAGCACTGTGGGATGACCTTGGACCCAATAAGCTGACATTTAACAGAACGTGGGAGTGGCAGGGCTCCAATGTTGCGAATATCACCACAGATCTTCTGAGCCTTTTCATCAGCAAAGTCAAAAGCAATACGCTGCGAGGTGTAAATCTTTGTACCCAAAACATCAAAGGTCTCCTGAATTAAAAACCCAGGGAACTCAGCTTTGGCAATCTTCCGGGCAGGACCATTGGAAGCCCAGACAACAGATTTATCTTGATTAAGCTTCTGACCGACCAAGGAATCCCAAAGCTTAGTGACTTCAAGGGCAAGCCGAAGTTGAGCAACAAACTGGATTTTTGCCCAAAGGTAGATGTCATCAATATAGATGCGGCAAGACAGATGGGGAACATCACGGAGGAAGGCAACCCACGATCTCATGTAGGCGTTAATGGCTATCAATGAGAAAGAACATCCCTGAGCAACTCCGTTCGGAGCCGTGGTGGGTGTTCCAGAGGTCCACCCCCTATACGAAAGATGTTTACGGAGCCCGATGTATTGCCTAACAAAAATGCTGACGACAGCTTTGGAGCATCCAAGTGCCAGCAAGATGATAGCAACAAAGGCTGGAATAATGCGATCAAAACACTTACTCTTGTCGAGCTTGATCCCAACAATGGCTTCATCCGCAATGGCAGCTTCATCAAGCTCAAGTCTGAGTTTGGCAGGGATGGCAGTCATATGTCTGCCTGCAATTCCCCCCACGATCGACGGGGGCATGGTAGAAGCTTGCCAGTCCTTAGCTTGCCGAAAGCGTGAGCCCGTGTAGGCTAGCAGCAATGGTGGCAAGATGGTAATGAGCCGTTTATTCAGTGGGGATGAGGGTCCTGGTTTATTAAGGATCACAATCTTGGCTGTAGTTAAAGCAAGTGGGATCGAGTGATCAGCATTGGCTTCAAGTCTTCGGAAAAAGGCTGCAACAAGCTCACAGATTTCGAGGGGGAAAGCTTGGAGTTCGGTAGTTCTCCAGCCATCGAGCCCGGGGGCAGCATGAGCATTACGAGCCTTAAGGGTGGCAAAAATGTCAGCACCCGTGATTGGCGGAGGGTTCCAAGGATGATTCTCTCTCGAAAGATAAGGCCAAAGCACTTTGAGGACCTCGATGGGGTCGTCATGACCAATGTTGGCAGCAAAAATGCTATCCCATTGCTCGTTGATAGTGCACAGGGCATCATTTGGTTGATAAACGATATGCCCTTGTTGATCAATGACGAGGTTGTTGGGCTGATCTTGTGCTTTATTCTTGAGGTGGTGATAAATGTAAGCTCGCGTTGACTTGGCGGAAGCACGAATCTTGTCTTTCCAGGCATTGATGCGCTTGAACTTGAGGTCATGCTCACACTTCTCAATCTGACACTGGAGCCAGAGATGGCATTCATGCAGTGTGATTAACGACAATCGACACTGGGAGTGGAAACGAAAGGGGGCTCTCAGACGTGATAACAGTCTGTGCAACTTAATCCTTGCATTGTGCAAAATGTCACACTCCTTGTCCGAAAGGTGTGGTTTGGCGACTTTGGCTTGGATGTCAAAGACCTTGGCTCTAGCATTATGTAACCAGGAGAGGTGGAGAGTGGTGGCAGCACCCGAGGGCATTTGGCCCGGACAATATTGCTTGGATTGAAAAATCGGTGGGGCTGCACGCTTACGAACTCCACTAGCCCAGGTTGCACCTAAGGTGACCAATGCGGAAACCGCATGTTGGTTGATGTCAAACCAAAGTTCTTCAGGCACATGACTGTTAAATTGAGAGGTCAGGGCCGCATCCCACTTAGACTGTTGGCATTCATAATCTCCGGGGCATGATGGTTTCGCCACATGTGAGGTGTCAAGGGCAGCGAATTTAACATGGATGGGCCCAACCTGGAAAATGGGCTGCCAGTCAAAAGTGGCCCGGACAGGGCGGTGCTGCTTCTGGGACCAGTCAACAGTCTCAATGGTCTTTAGACAGTTGAAAGCGACTTGATTCATGAGGATGCCATCAATAGAAGAGCAGTGTTCCCCAAACGCGGTGAAAGCACAGTCACGGCTATAGGTGATGGGTCGGTCAGGGGACCCGTCCTCCAGGTAATTGGTAAGTGGGTCAAACCAATTGGCAAAGTGCACAGCAGAAGCCACCGAAGGGTATTGGAGCGGTGCCAATTGAAAATCACCAACAACCAGGACAGGAATGTCCCCAAATTGACTAGCAATCTGCAAAACATCGCGGAGGAGTTCGTCATTGAACTGAAGGATGTCATGAGACGCCGAGGCCCCCGATTTGCCATAAAAGTTGAAAATAAGGATCTTGAGCGAGGGGAGAATTTGATACCAGGTGGCTTGGACACGCTTGGAATGAAAAACCCCTTCAAAAAGACCAGAGCAATCATCCGAGTTATGGAAAGGGGTCGAAAGTTGAGAAGGGGCAATCATAGCAACACCACCATGTGACGTGGAACCTGAACCATCAGACCGGAAAAGTCCCGGGAGCAAGTCACCTAAGATAAGGTTCTTACCAAAGGCAGCGGCAGACCTGATTGCATTGCGAAAGTTATTACGCCCGATTCGGGTTTCTTGCAAACAGATGACATCATCGGTCCAACCCTTCCAGGTATTATCTTTGATGAAACTACCAACATTGGAGGAAAGAATAGACCACGAGCGGTCAGGGCCTTCACCCGGGTAGCCGAGAGTGGAATCGAAAATCCGGCCCGCCCGGAAGCCACCGCTGCAAGAGACAAGCACAATCCTTTTATCCGAACAGCAGGGTAAGATCAAAATCGTAGCTGCATGATGGGGCACGAATTGGTGTGCAGCGAAATGCCATCCACGGACGCAGGAGAACAGGGACAAATGCCTAAAGCACGAAGGCCAGAAGAGGCAAGAAGTCCAAAACAGCGTCAAGGGGTAGGCACAGAGCCAAGAAGAGGAAAGCAAAGCTCGAACTAAGAGATGATATACGGCACGATTGGCACGACACCTCACCCAAGAGCCAGCATCCTCATCACAATTTGCGAACGAAAGGGTGCAAGAGTGCACCGCCCTCTGCAATGAACGGATCATTGCGAAAAACCCAAAAGCAAACGAGCGATCCAACCAAAGGCGGATCAGGCGGAGCAAACAGAAAGTCCAAAGACGAGAAGACCGCTGAGCAGAAGAGAGACAGCGGAAGAAAAGACAAAGAAGAACCAAAGTCCAAGTAAAGGGCTCACAGTGATCGAGTCAATAGGGGCCAGAGCCCCTCGGTTGCTTGGGAGCAGGTGTCTCTCCAGATGGTGATCGCTCCCGGGGAATGCTTGCAGCCTGAAGGAGTTGGCGCAGGCTGCTCGAAATGTCGTCAAATCGGCTGTCGAACTTGGATTCCATCCTAGATTGGCGCCCTTCAAGCACATTGAATTTCTCTTCGAGACGGTCAAGCCGAGCAGCATCCGGGCTAAACTGGATCGGTGGTGCAGGCTCAGGCCGCGACTGTGTCTTGACGGCATCGACACTTCTCTTTGCTCCTTGCCTAGGTGGCGGCCTAGTAGGTGGAGGAGAGGTCTCTTCAACCAGGAGAATCTCATGCAGCTTGCCATTGACTTCAACAGAGAACTTGGAGATGGCAGGTCGCTTCTGGAATGCCAAAGTCCAACCACAAACTCCATTGGTGCGAAAAGCACGAGAAGGCAGCGGAGGAAGGCTCGTGGCCTTGAGCGTCGCAGTAATGACATCACAGGGTTCAGTGCTCGCAGGCCAACCCGTAGTCTGGTAGGTAAACTTCGGAATGACAGCGATGTTCTCTGAAGTGATGCACGCATCACCGGAAAGAATGGCTTTGCGCATTTCAGCGACCTTGGACGTCCACGCACGGGCGGCCAGCCCACGTCTGGTCAGACAAAGTCCAGCAAATCCTCCAATGCCCTTGGTCATGATGAGAACCTCATGGACAGAAGTTGGCTTCGGATCCCAGAACCTGGGCAATACCGTGATGTCATCAAAATCATCAGCTGTGGTCAGGTAGTCTCGAAAGAGAAAGTTGGCCGATCCGCTGGATCTGAGGACATTGGGACGAGAGGCAACCGGAAGCTTGATGATGCATTGGAAGTTCTTGTCCTCTTTGCCGGCTGAGGGATGTCTGCCAATGCGAAAAGCATACATGTTGGCTTTGTCGCAGCAATCCGGGTGGATTTGTGCAAAGTGGTGCTTGAGGAAGAGGATCTGCTGCTGTTGAGCTTGTTCAGTGAGCTGAGGGCCGATAAGCCTGGAGTCGGCATCCATGACAAGTTCTGCAACTTCAGCGGCTGTGAGTTGGACCTTGGGGTCAGGAAGCTTGTAGGTAACAGCACCATGCAGCTGCCAGAGAATGACCAGCCTCTTGTAGGCCGTTTTAGCTTGGGCATCTTCGAGGACGAGTTCGTAGGGGCCAATGACTTTGAGTCCGAGCTCACTGTATTGGTTCTTGTCATTGCCAGGAAGGATGACCAACATCGTCGCACACGGAGTGATTCTCGAGAGTTCCTGGATGGCTGACTTCGTAGCCAAAACTGCTCCCGCTTTCTTGGCACTGGCCTGTAGCCGATGAACCTGTGGTACAGGGATTCCCTTCTCATCAAGTAGCGGGTGATCCGCAGGGATGGTGAGGTCTTCCCATCGTGTCTGAAAAAGCTTCCGAGGGTTTTTGGGCTTGGCAGACTTGGAGGCCCATGGGTCATTGATTTGAAGCTGATCAATTTTCTCAGACCCTGCAGCAGCATTGCCAGTGGGCGTAGTCTTTTCAGTTCCACCTCCTGCAGCATATTGGAGAGCTCCTCTGTTGGCAAGGAGGTAGTGGAAGAAGTTGGTGCGCACAAGACTGGCAAAGTTGGTGATCCGAGGAAACGAAGAGGACAAATTCCAAACCAAGCGAGCCCGTTCAATAGTGCTTCGAATCTGCACCCGAAATCGTGACAGGTTGATGGTTTGCTGCACCTCATTTGCAAGTGGTGGTACTGCGATACGGAGGCGCTCACACAAGGAGTGGAGGAGAACCCATCCACACATGTTCGGCTCGGGGTTGCAGCGCACAATATGTACTTGGCAAGTAAGCTGAGCTTCGTCAATTTGCGACATGATAAAGGTGGCAAGAGGGCCAGCATGGTGAGCAAGTGCATCCGGCAAACTCATGAACAGAGTCATAGTCGCAGTGGTAGCATGTGCATCGATCTGAGTCCAGCACTGCTCAATGAGAATGAACCACGTGACATGCTGATAAGCTCTGAAATCTCGTCGTTGGTCATCGAAGTAGAAGAGGTTTCCAGAGGCTGCGTCCCATCTTGCCGGCGGCATGAAGCAGAATTGAGGTCGCAGAAAACGAATCGCTTGAAGGACAAAATCCAGCTCATCTGATCCAAGCCAGCCCGGGTACGAGTTGAAGTGCTGAATGCGATGGTGCATGTGGCTATCTGGGCTATCGATGTGGATAGCTGGTGTCTCCTCAGGCTGAGGACCGGCAGCAAGATCATCAAAGACAACAGTGATAGCCTCCTGCAACACAGCATTGCCCCTCAAAGTAGTGGTAGCCAGGAAGCTGAAGAAAGCACGACGCAGAGTGGCTGCAAAGAACCAAAGCCCATACGGGATGCCATTCTGGTTCCAGTCCTCAATAGAGTCTTCGATAACATCGTCAATGATAGCACGTGCAGCGATGGAGGTAGTGGCATACAGGTCACCATTGAGCGGCATGTGGTCCAGCATCCCTGCAGCCGTGGCCCACCGATGTAGTAGAGCCCACCCACAGAAATGGTTGACATCATCAAGTGGGACATGACTGTATTGGATCCTCTCGGGCGTGATGTCGAGGAGTTCAGCCACAACTTGCAATCCACTTCTGAGCAGAGGCCCTGGGAGACCAACGAAGGTGACATGGGTGTTGGCCCCTTCTCGCTGGATCTCAAAGGCTAGCCAGTGCGAACCAGAGAGGATCGGAAGGATGTTGAGCCTGTTATTGGCAATGAGAATCTCCTGATAGTCATTCGCATCAAGGTTGGCCGTCTCCAGATTCCAACGAACGGCAGGATGGAAAATGGCAAACTCAGGTGCAAGCCATGTCAGTTGCCGCAGGAAGAAAGCCATCTCATCAGATGCGAGCCAGCCACCAGTGTTGCTGGCAAATTCGGCTCTTTGCAGAAGATTTGCCCCAGCCGGGATAGTAGTGGACCGAGTTCCATGATGTCCTCCACAGTGAATGTCATTCTGCAAAGTAAGGTGTAAGAAGTCACCGTGGTCGAAGTGGAAGGGTGGTGGACCAGGATCACTTCCATTCTTGGACATAAGCCCATAACGGTAGGGGCCAATCTCGAAGAGAGGACATTCAAGCCTTGTTGGAATGAAGAAGCCGCACGTGGTATCCTGAGGCCCAAACTGAAGCAGCACCAATCTGTCTTCCGTGAATTTGGGAAAGACGACCCCATGTGGTGGAAGTCGAAACAAATCACCATGGTCGCAAATCTTGAAAGCGAAATGCTGAGTGTCCTGATCAAGATGATCCCATAACTCACGAATGCAGCGTAGTCGAGCTTCTGAGTCACCAAAGCCGTTGAAGGTGAGAGTACACGGGGTAGTTCCAAAAGTGACCGTGAAGGTGGTTGCACTCAAAGAAGAGACTTCAATACAGTTGCTCTCAAGGAGGGAGAGGGCAAACTGAAACTGAGTATCGGCGAAGAGGTCATCATCTCCAACGAGCTTGAGACGGAAAGGATCAGAAGGCTGGTCATGAATGGCGTCACAAAGAGGTTGAGGCCCATGCCAATCTTGAGTCGGCACACAGGTGACATAGTCCTTGCAGATTGACAAGCTGGCAATCGGAAAAGTACGGACAAAGAGGGTCCATTCATGGTATTGCTCGAAGATCTGACCAACAGTCTGGGATGGAACGAGCCTTTCTCCTGTGGCTGCAATGTAGACATGGGCTGAGATGTCAAACTTCCAAGTAAAGCACTTGAGGAGGTCAGAGACAGTCCATGCCAGCTTGACAATGAGATAGGCGATCCTGCCATTGACATGCCGGCAGTGTAATGTGACATGTGAGTCATTGGCCACAAGGTCACTGCGGACAGTGATTTGCTCAATGATAGAATCGAGGCCAGCAAGGATGTAGAAGTCTCGTTGTTCAATGATGATCGCCTTCTGTCCAACAATTCGCCTTTGCCAGATCTTGTTGATTGCTCCATTGACATCCAGACCCCATTGAAAGAGGTAGTCAAGTCCAGCGAGTAGCGCCAGAAGAGCATGGGGTGTCGCAATAGAATTCCCAATCTGGCGATAGAGGAGTTGCAGCTGATTCGACAATACTGTTGGTTCGAAGAGGCCGAGCATCGCAGCAAGAAGTGCCGGATCAAGGAATTCAGGTCCTGCATCACCATCTTTGAGCGTGGCGAAGATGCCTTTCTGCTCGAGGAGGTGTCGAGGAAGAAGATGTTGGAACCCATAGGCAGCGCACACCGTAGGCACCGGCTCATGAGGCTGCAGGAATCTTGCACGTAGGATGACCTCAGCTGGAGCGGCAGGGTCAAATTTGGCTCTCTTGGCTGGTGGTAGAAACGAGTGCTGTGCATAGGCAGACTGGACCTGAGACGGGATGGCAATTTGATCCGACAACGATCGAGGGAGCTGAAATCGAAAAGATTCCGAAGTCCATCATTCTGGCGAGACAGACTTGAGACTCGGCACCGGTTTGGGACCATGATGGACAAAGTCATGTCGAACGAAGCAAGCAAGCCACCTGGAGCGGTGCATGTGGACAAATGCATGATAATGAACGACATCCTCCCAAATTCCTACATATCCTAAATCGTGAAGCATCGAGGTGATGATCTTGAAATGAGAGTGCTGTGCCAAGGCATCGACACATTCGAACATCACAAGGACAGGTTGGCCGATCGCACACTGCTTGATTGCTTCTACGAATGCCCATCCATCTGGACAGTTGAGTCCACGGCCGAAACCGCCTTTGCTCCAGGATACACATGGCGGGGAGGCTGAGAAAACCAAATTGGAAAGTGGTTGAGCACAATGCAGAATGGTAGGATCAGCAACGTCCCCCTGGATGACCCTGTTTAGAGTGATCTCGAAGGCCTGGGTGGCAGTCAAAGGCGCTTGAACAGGTTTGATTCCAAATTTCATGGACAAAGCAGCAATCACATCACTGTCGAGGTCGACGAAAACCTGGGTGCCAATCGTAGTCTGAGGCAGAATCCATGGAATAGTGAAGGTCGCTTGACTCCACCCTGAAAATGCCCCAGCGAACAAATGCAGGCATTCAATGGCATCATGTTCGACGGCCGAGGTCCTCCTGAGAATCGTGACCGAGTTTTCCCCTTTCCAGGTCCCGTCCTCAAGGCGAGCAAGTGGTCCAGCAAAGATGCAGCACTCTCCGGAAGCAATGCTAAGCGATCTCCTGGCTGAGTCGTGGATCACCACCTTGGTATCAAGGGCAGGCCCATCCATACGAAAACCATGCCCCTTGACAAAGGGGAACAGAGATGCTTCAAAGCAATCATCCACCCGGCTCCAGAAGGTGCCACAGAGGATTTTGCAATCCTCCCAGTCCAGCGAGGGACCGCCATCCAATCCACAAAAGATCGTGCGAGCGCGGGAGCGCCAGGGTTCATCCAAAAGATCCAAAATGCAGCTGGAATCCATGGCAAAAGCGCTTGGAAAATCACCACACCTAGGAAACAAGGATGAAGGTGCCTACAGGAGAAGCAGGCTCTTTGGACGCTCTCCCAGGTCGCGAGACCTGCAAAAGAGCCCCGGCCCCCGTGAGGCGTGAGCCCTAGGGTCTTGAACCCAGAAGGCTAGGCTCTATTCTGTTCATTCTTGGTGGTTAACCAGGGTGTGCCCGGTGTTGATACACAACCATTTGGGTCCACTTGCTTCCCCACTGTAAGATCCACATTGACAACTGGCAGGTCAAAGCGATGAGAGATGGTCTCAAGATCTTGCTGGACACGTGCCGCTTCGAACCTCATGCGTTTTCTTCAGCGACAGCTGAGGGGTTCGTGTCTTTGGGTCAGGGTTTGTGGGCGTCCACTCGTTTTACTCATACTCCGGAGTCCAATGGGGTGAGGATTCAATCCAATCAATGAGACCATATGCTACCCACAGCAAGTAGCTAGAAGCCGTGGCAGACATTTGTCCAAGTAGCTTCATTCATGTAGCTTCTGCGTGGCAACACATTTGCCCATCTCCCGGTGGATGTGGACTGTCAATGTGGACGTCAGGACAGCTGTCCAAGCGCCCTGAATCGCATCGTGATCCTGAGCCAAATTGGTGCTCAGGCAGGTGGTGGTGGCTTCTTGACTTGAATTGTGAGTTGGAAAAAAGGGCCACACAAACGCAGTGAGTAATTGTTTTTGTTGGTTTTCTGTTGTTTAGGGGGTGGTATGTCTAGCCCTGTCTCTAGATATCCCCAAGATACTGCGTTTCATGTCCTTGTCCCAATGGACAGATAGCTTTGGGTTCCAAAGAACTACTGTACTGTAGCAACTTCCTTGACGATGAAAATGGAAGGCCTTCTTTTGCGCGGAAACCTTTTCTCGACGCTTGTGTCGTTGTTGCGAGGTCAAAGCGACGTTTCACTATGTCACTATGTTTCACTCAACTTTGGAAGGGCAGCAAGAATTACTGTAGATACTAGTAATGAGAACTCTTGTAACGAACGTGTAAATCGGCTTTTATAAGTTAAGCGTGTTTTTGTATTAGGGGCTTGCTATCAGCCCAGCTCTAGATTGTTTTGTTTTTTTGTTCACTCGGTCACCTTTGCACGCGGCCAATCAGAACTAGGGATTCTCGACCAGGGTTCTCTATATGCCTCTATGCTCAGGTTTCAATGTGGGCTCCTTCTTCGGCGTGGACTTCAAGAGTGCCTTGGTGGTCGGACTCGTTTCGGTGCGCAGATTCGCCGGTGATCCATGTGCGTCATGACCAGAATAGGCACCAACTGGCCAGTTTGGTCAATCCCAAGAAGGTCGATCATTCAAAGAATGGACTTGAAATATATGTTGTAATCAAAAATCCTTGCAATTTGTAAAACGATGGTTCTTTGGCAGGTCCATTCCAGGAATCACAGGGAATAAGCAAGCAGAGCTGCTAAATGCCTCCGTCTCATGGTATTCAGGGGCGTTCCATGTGCTGAAATGGTGTAGAAATCCGCGATGTAGAATGACCTTTGGAATCGGATCATGTCCACCACTTCACTCGAGCAGACCTGCACCAGGTGGCAGCTACGGAAGTTTGGAGGACCTGGGCTGAGCAGGCCGACTCGACGACGAAGACGACGAACTCCGCTGTCACTTGCTAAGCCGACTCATGGCACAAGGGGAGACACATGGAGACACAAGACATTGCATCGGTCTTTATCGCCCACAGCGCAAGTAGGAGGCTGGAGTTCTTGGAGCTCTTGCTTGTATAAATTTCTGATGTTAAGACCTCCCCAGGCCAGGATGCATCAAAACCACCGCAAAATGCTCACAGTAACAGACGACGCCAGGGAGTCAACCTACCAAGGGTTTTTTGGCTTCGGGTTTGGACGCACAGCAAAATTAGATGGCCGTGTTTTGTTTAAACATCTTTAAACCAGTTTATCTAAGATTGACTCTTGATTTTCGAAAGAACCTCCCCACAGGTCCGATGAATTATAAGACCTTGATCTTCATAATTGTCTAAGAGATCTCCATTCGGTGAAATTCGACGTTCTACGCTCCCCAGCCCCCCCCCCGCCACCAGTTTCACGCCCTCGACCCTCCGCGCCAGGACGAGGTCACCGTCTACGCGCGGAAGCGGCCGCCCAGTCAGCCCTTGAGCGTCCTGGTGGTCCGAGCTGGTGACCAGGAGTGAGGTCGTCGGTCGTCGGTCGGTCGGACGGTCGGACGGTGACTGGTGTTTGTTTGGTTGGTGACTGGTGTTGTGACAGGTGTGGAGAGGAAAGAGTCCATTTTTGGGCGCGGGGAGAGTTTTGGTATACCTTGAGAATCCTTGAGAACCGTATGGCTCAGTACTCGCGAAAGGATTACACAAAGGATAGACAAAACATGGAACTAAGCATCAAACTGAAGCTTCGAAGCATCGTATCTCTCAACAAGACCAAATTTGGACACCGTCCGCGCCGTGTGAAAAGCGCTCGGAAAGCGCTCGACGTGCCGACGTGCGACGCCCGGGAGGACGTCCGGCCCGGTGTGGTGCAGGTGAGTCTCAACGAGGTGAGGGGGGGTCGGTGGATCGCTTGACGCCACTCCACTTCCGGCCATGGGCCATGCCATCCACTTCCATGTTAGTTCCAATAAGTGCAATTATATAGTCAAATAGGATCATCCATGTTGGGGGAATTGGTCTTGCAACCTAACCAGCATCATCCACTGGGCCCTGGTAATGGGATATGCCCAACTCAGCATAACTCATCTAAAGCTGTGGTCAGCGGGGTCACGGTCCAAGTGAACGAAACTGTTTCTTCCTGAAAGATGAACGTTTTCGATTGAACACCATTCCCAAAGATACCAATAATGGGCTTCATGCTTTGGGTCTATAAGGCCATAAATAGGGTTTGTCCCATTCCCTGCAGCAGTCGGTAAACAAGAACTAGTTTAGAGATGTCGGTTTGCAACTGAACCATCATCATCATCATCATCCCGTGTTACAGGTAATGGGATATTCCTCAAGATATACAGTACCCAAATTCTAGCAACTAATTACTGTAATATGTTAAAGTCAATGCACCCCCCAAACACCGGGGTTGTCTTACTGGCGGTGGGATTTACCCAATACAGTCATGTCCGACGTTGCACTCCAGTTTGTTCTCTTCGCTCTGCGATACCGGCGGCAGTTCGACGGTGTCAGGAGTCAGGCAAGACCTCGCCGGAGACGGTGGCGGCTGCCATGTTCAATGCAGTGTTGTATGGAGTGAATGCGCCTTGGAAGCCGCAGTGGGCTCCGAAAATCAATAAATATTATTAACTAACTGACTGACTAACTAACTAAGTGACTGACTGACTAACTAACTGACTGACTAACCTGACTAACTGACTAACTAACTGACTGACTGACTAACTGACTGACTGACTGACTGACTGACTGACTGACTGACTGACCAACTAACTGACTAACTGACTGACTGACTCACTGACTGACTAACTGACTGACTGACTGACTAACAGACGACAGACCACAGCCAACAGACAACAGACAACAACACCAACACCAACAGCAGGAGCACCAGCAGCAGCAGCAGCAACAGTAACAGCCCACAAACACACACACACACATCATGTGACACAAGTTCGCCTCTACTACTGTCGGCCTTCGAAGAGGGATAGAAACTCCAGAAGTGTGGGACGGGTTCCACTGGTACCTGAACCCCAGATCGATGTAATCTTCCCAGTGCCTCACCATGCCTGACCTCAAGAGCAGTCTTAGATTTATCATGCTGCTTAATCACCATGCCTGGGCTAGTGAAGGCCATGCAGGGCTCCATGCCCAAGTTGCAAAAAAGAACATCAGCTGATGCCCTAAGAATCCGGGCCCGCACCAATGGAACCTGTTTTGAGGGTCCGGACCCCTGCCATAGACAGCCCAAGGATTCTTAGGGTGGACCAGTTGGAACTGACCGATTGAACAATGTTTGAAGTGGCGAAGTGGCGGAATGGAAAACAAAAAAACATTGGACCAAAAGCGTGGATGCCCCCCACCGCCAACTCACCCACTGACCTCCTGGGGTCTCTCCCCCACTGACCACCCACCACCTCTCGCGCTCGCGAGGCGAATTTCACGGTCCTGGACCGGTGGCAGGGGCGCCGCATGGCCTGGGGAGAAGTGCTGTTGCCCTGTGTGGGCCCAGAGGTGTGGCGGAAAGAGGTGCCGGATGCGAGGAAGGCCGAGCCTCGGCGAGAGGCGATGGGAGCGGCGAGCTGGGCGAACGCAGGCGGCCGGGTGTTGCGTGGGCAAGACTGTGCCCGAAGCTGGAATCCAAGAAATACGACGCACCTAGATACTTTGAACAGTTGAGTTTGCGCCCGCTAACAGCCTCGCTTTTGGGGGATTCCAGTCGGCCGACCGACTGTGAACCGAGAGCAAGTCTGTTCTCAGGGTCAGAACGAATCCATCTTTTGTCACGAAAGTTGACGTGAATAAAAGAAAAGGAGTCACTCAGCAATCCGTCTTTTTGCTTCAGCTATATAGCTGGAGTTACTTTTGTTTCAGCAAGTGGTTGGCTGGGGCATGGAATCCACTACCCCGTGAATTATCCACTGGACCCCCCGCCGTTTCGGTTCAACTTCCTGCTTCACGTCATGCCGACTCATCCCCGTTTGGCCTCAAGTTCCGATGAATGCAAGCTCACCAAAGACACCAGCTCACAAAGCTGGTACTTACAAGTCCAAAAAGTAACAAGAAATTAAATTGGCTTCATGGCCCCGAGGGCCGCATGCCGCACTTGTTTTAGCCTCAACTCTTGAGAACTGAGGCTCTTTTCGTGCAACAGTGGGCCTCAACCTTCATTGATGGCTCCTTTCGCTTCGGCATGAAGACGCCCATGGAGCAGAGGCCAACGCCTTCGGGGTGCGAACTGCGCTTCCGCCCGGTGGGCACGCCCTCCGCAAAGACCATGGAGGAGTTAGATGAAGGACTGCCCGGGCAGTGGGCGACCCCGGGTCAGGACGGTGGCCCCCTGAACTGCTCCAAGGTTCGTGCCTTCTCTTGGTCAAGTTGAAAAAGGGGTGCCGATGCACCTGCTTTGAATCTCTTCATGTGCATTGGGCTCGTCATGTGGACCAGCGGGGTTTCAAACCAGGCATCCTTGGAAACAGATATAGGCTGACATGTGACGTTCGCTTTCGTGTTTTTGCAACTTTCGGATGACGTCGCTGCCTTAACCTCTCAAGCGCGTCTCGTAGCGCTCAAGCCGCCGCAGAAGGCCGCTCTATTTGGGTCGCACCCTTCCTCTCAGCGAGGGACTCCGCTGCTTCCACCATGGACACGAAGCGAACTTTAGGAGAGGAGTTTGAAGTCGTCTTGAGCGGAAAATGGCGGCTAGGAGCCTTCACCTTCAAAGAGCACAATGGGCTGCGCATCGCAGCGGTCCATCCCACGGGCGCGTTGGCGGATTGGAACCAATCGCACCCCGAGAAGCAGGTGAAGGCGGGTGATTTGCTGCTGGAGGTTGATGCAGAGATGCAGCCAACGGCGAATTCTGGCGTACGTGGCCATGGCCGTGTGATCTACGACGAACTCTTGAAGGTGCCTCGACCGTGCAAGCTGATCATGGGCGCTGGGCCTTTGCACACATAGACTGGCGAACGAGGAAGGGTTTGGCGGCGGAGAGAAAGGCCTAAGGCCTGAGTGAAGCATAGAACTTCCAAATTTGCACAATGTTGAACAACCAAATTTGACTTTGAAACATCGTTGAATCTTCTTGGGGTTGAGATGCTTTTCTTCAAGGCGCCTGGCAGCACCGGTCTCACAGCTTGCGAATCCTGCAAAGCAGGACAGTCTCACAGCCCGCTTCAATCTTTTGAGAGGAGGAAGCGATCACAGACAAAGAATGGTGCGCAGACCAGTGGAAGACTGATGTCCTTTTTCAACATTGTGTTTTCTATTGCCTCATGTGTTAGCCTGTCAAGGCTTCTGACAGTTCAGAATACTTGTTGATGTGGCCATGGTGACGTGGGTGCTAGGTGCAGTGTCCCACTTGCGAAGGAGGCTTGGAGTTCCTGGCGGAGCTTGCGCCAGATGGCACTCAGCGGCTGCGCTGCCGCCGAGTGGCGTACAGCGCCAAGGCAGAGCCTCAGCTTGACCAGAGGTGTGCCCGTGCCCGAATGCCTTTTGTGCTAGTTTTTGTGCTTAGAGCTCCAGCCTCCAGCAGGGAACCATTAGGCTTAAGGCAGCCCTGAGGTGTTTGGGTGGTATAACAACTGAGTCTGCCAGTTTAAGTGCAGGAAAAGATAGAAAGACATTGTCGACATTTTAGGAGCTGCTGTTTTTTGGAAGGGCGCTCAACTCACTTCTGGCATCCTCGTGCTCATTTGGTCATGCTCCTTGCACTTCAAGACTTAGGCTCAAGGTCATAACTTTTGATTATTCTTCAAGATCCAGCCCAGAACTTCCAACAGCAAAACTAATTAAACTAAAGGAGGCGCAACCAACAACCAGAAGCAAGGATCGATGACAAAGAAGAATGGATAATCCGGAGATTGAACCCGGGGCCTCCCGCATGCTGAGCGGGTGTGATACCACTACACCAACTGCCCTTGCATAATTGGCCCCAGGCTTGCGGATAGCAGAAACGCATGTCAAAAATAGAACGGCGACAAAGAGGCCCGGCATGTTAAAGGAAGCGCGTGGTCGAACAATTGACGACGCGCCGCTGACGTCAAGTCGGTTGGTTTTGTTTCAGACTTGACTAGACTTGACTCAGCCCGTGCCCATCAAGCAGCACATCATGAGTTATAGGCTCTATTTACTGACCCGAAGCCGGAGCGGCTTTGGATGTGAGGTGATCAAAGCCAACTCGGAGCGAGCATTGCTGCAACAGTTCCAGCGGGATGCTTTGGAGTGCTAATTTTGTCTAATTTTGGTTATTTTTGTGTTGGTCCCGGCTGCGTTTCCTTGAAAAGAATGGTTTGGAACATGTTTTTGTTTCAGTAGGGAAGTGGCCCTTGAGTGCATGCCAGGACTGGGCCGAAGCTATGGGGGAGTCCACATGGACGATCTTTTGATGCGAAAAAATCAATGGATTCGCTACCGTGTGGGTGGATTTTGGAATCGATGTTCTACGTTGATGGGAGATGTTGGGGGGAATCCAAACCCAGACAAGTTGGGAACATAACGTTTTTCATTTTTTGTGTGCATGCAGCATTTGTGTTTACAATGAATTGTTGAGGACACCAACCTCCTACCTGAAAGAGTTGTATTCACATGACAGGGCAACCCTTGTTCAAACTGACCGCCGTATATAGATGGTTCCAAATTTCAAGTCAAAAACCAGGTGAACCTTGTTGAAGGAAGGAAGGTTGCGCCTATGCTCCATTGATGCTTGCATCATGGGTCCAGAAGAGACAACTTCATGAGCAATGCCAAACCTTAAAGATCAATTCTGCCCTGTTAGACTAGCTATCGCTCACTTAACAACAGTGCCCATCCAAGAAAACACCGACAAGCACATTGAGAAAACACACCCTTCCGCTATCCGTTTGATTCTGTTGCCCTGCAAAAACTGTGGCACGCCATGATTTTCAATTCCACACAAGGTCGAACTGTGCCAAACGGCCCATCCGCCATGGCCTTGGACCGGCGCCGCTTAGTGCGGATCGAGGAGCTGGCGAATGAGGTGGAGCACGGGCTCCAGATGGTCGGAACTCCAAAGAACAGGGGCACAGCAGCGGGTGCGAAACATGCGCTGAATCTGGGTGAATTCCGGCGCGGATTTTGTGGGATGGGTGACTGTCTTAAATGTTCCCTTAGGGGTCGGGTTATCTGGGGTTTGCTTACCCAGCAGGACGCATATTTTGAACCCACTCGTTCTGCTGGCTGGGTTCTTTGAGGGATGCGGCCGCTGCGTAAGCGCTTAGTCAAGTCGAACCAAAGCCTTTGACTTGAAGCCCTGCATGCACAGCCTCTCCAGTCAAGGAAGTTGTCATGTGGTTATGGAATAATTTCATTGGGGTCAAACATGGGGTAAATGTAGGTATGACATGGTATGACTATTCGATACATGCAGAAAGTGTTGGTTTCGAAAGACATGCGGTCCCATTAAGACCTGGGCAATGCACGGTGATGAACGGTGTGCGAGTGGGTGAGATTGAAGGTTGAGTTCTGGGTTTCGGCAAGGAAATCTCGTCCAGATTTTGCTCACAGCTATGACATGGACAGTGACAGCACATATCCACAATGGCTGGGGAAAGCATCAGACGATTTTCCAAGGGATTGCCTTTTCACCTTCGCATACGTAAGATGTTCACAACATGTTTGGTTGGCCTGTCATGTCCTGTCTTCAGTTGTGCCGGGTGATGGTGACAGCATGGACAGAACAAAAAAAAAAGAAACATCCACCTCCTGTGCACCACCTGACTTCCAGTGAGAGAGGCCACAGGTCTCCCCAATACATCATGGCCGACGCGAAGGCCGTCGGCTCGGTAGGGCGCTTGGGAGGTGGAAGACATGTGTCACGCAGAAGGCTCACGCAAGCAGAATTCCCAAGAGAAACACATGCCGGTTTTTCAGGTTCGCAGGCCGCAGGGGCTAGGGGTAGTGGTGAAGGGCTATAGGGGCATGGGCAGGTGGGGAAGTCAGTTCTCAAGAAATGTCGCGCACCTTCCTTCCTTATATATAGTTTCTCCCGGATGTCCAGTAATGATGATATGACAGTGGGAGTCTGTATAATTCCGGGCACTTATTTTTGGGTTTGTCCTATTACCTGTAACAGTCAGTGAACAACTACAAGGCCTTCACTAACCATCATCATCCACCGTTGCAGCTCCTGACATCATTTTGCATCACTTCCAGATCTTCTCGAACAGCAGAAGAAGCAAAGTTCTTCATTCAAATCAGACTGATTAACTAGTGAATCAGTATCCTTGGCGTCCAGGTTGTGATGCTTTTTGCCTCGTCCTAACCATGCTCACCCTTCAGCATCTCTCTCAGCCCTGAAGAAACCGATGTTTCACTTCCTTTCAGCACGGGCGCGTCGCGCAACGCGAGCGCGCGGTTTGGAGACGCTGCGAGGCGGAGCTTCCAGTTGTGCTACTTTTGGGCGACAAGGCTCACGGACAGCGGCTGCTGGAGGCTTTGAGCGATGAGACGAGGGAAGGCGCGGAGGGGTGGGGGGTGCAAAACATGGCAAAGCCTGGAGAGAGAGAGAGAGAGAGAAGCAGGCAGGCAAGCAGGCAGGCAGGCAGGCCGGCGGGCGGGCGGGCGGGCGGGCAGGCAGGCAGAGAGAGAGAGAGAGAGATTAACAAGAGTGTTGTAACAACATTTGGCAACAGGATCGCTTTTTGGAGAAGACATAGTTTCTTGTGGCTCTTGACTCTTGAACATTAGTTTGAGACCGGTGGTCCTTCAACATGTGCACACGATTGCACACGGCTCGCCTGTTTCATTTGCCTCGCCGCACGAGGCCTGTCAGGTGTGGGAGTCATTAAGAACAAGTACTACACCGCGCGAGTGCAGCACCTTTGGCCTCAGCAAGATCCACCCAGGCGGAAACGCCTGACCTCGACAGCCCTGGCTGCACCAGGAGTCCATATGCACCGAAGCTTTAGTGACTGGCGATCCAATGCAATGAGCCCAGTCGACTCTGGTAGGCAGATCTATTCACCCTGGTCCCAGTTGACTCTTCTCACCTCGGAGGTGGCAGAAGCCTCCAACCAAGCCAGGGTTGGTTCGCTCCACTGGGCCGGGTTGTAGCCCGATGTGGAAAAAGCCTCCAACAAAAAGAACACATCACATGGAAGTGGAAAAACCTCCTGTGTAACGGATTCCGGCTTCCAAAGTTCGGGACCGTCTTCCACCTGATGTGATGAGATCGTCCGAGTCCTTGATCGCGTTCGCGGACATCGTTCCGAAACGCTGCGGGTCACGGCGCGTCCGGTCATGCGACGTGTCAGCCGCGTCCGGTTCCGGTCCACCTGATCGGAAGACGAACGGCTGGGCGCATGCCGAAGCAACGCGTGGGGCATCACCGGAAGCAACGTGGCGCGCTTCTGAGGTACCAACTGGTCCCTGCAGATGCTCCAGAAGCGGTAGACCAGATCGCTGCAGCAGAGGCGGTAGTCCTCCTTTGGGATGTCAAAGAACCAGAAGTTTGGCGCGGCATCTTGGGCAGCGCCAAGGGGATCCAAGGGGTAGAAAACCTGGAAATGATAGTAAAGGCATACACTGCGGCATACACTCTGTGAAATCATCATGGAACATCGACCTCTCGGAATCTCTTGGAGGATTAAACTTTGCAAAGACCAAACGGGTCGGTGCCATGAAAACGTCACCAGCTGACCTGGCCTAGGTTGGGACCGGCTCGGAGGAGTAGACCCGAGGATTGGGACCAACTTGTGGATCCAACGGTCGGTTAGGTCGGGGCCGAAAGGGCGGCAGTCAGACTGCGTTGACTGAGTTTATGACCGATGCGAAAGCTGCGAACTGCGGCAGTCAGACTGTCAGGGCAAGGGACAGACCCGAAGATACAACTTCTGTTCCCACAGAACATGCATTCATCTAGCTTGTTCAAGGGAGGGCGACGACCTTCTTCGCAGATGGCCTAGGCATCAAAGCCTTGTTCCCCAGCCATGATGACGCAGAAGATCCTCGTAGAAAGGGAGCGGGTCAAAGGATCACGGGGCAAAATAAATGATAATAAATGTATTTTCAAGAGTGTGCCCCCCCTCTCAAGATACATTTCTCCGTCTCCAGATGTTATTCTCGGGGAAGTGATTGATATGTTTTTTTACTTGGACCCCTTTCATACATTTCCCTGAAAAAGTAGGCTTCCTCAGGGCGGTTTCCCGCCTTTTGCTTTTTCATACATAATGATCATACAATTTGATGCTCATTATGATTTTCAAAGAATTGTTCGACCCCATGGCTTCATACAATTTGCAAATGCACCAAACATGTAGATTGCGAATAATAGATGAGTGCGTATTTTCGTGCATACATTCAGGTCTTGTTCCCCCCGTGCTGTTCATACATATCCCGAAAAATGTGCTTCTGGAACGCCGAGGGAACACGAACCAAACATGTTTTGATACATCCTCTTTCTCCATGTTCAACCCCTCCCGTTTGAACGTGTTTTTTCAACACCTGTTCCCCCATTTGCATACATTAGCAGAAATGCATAGAAATGGAACCCCTATTTTTCTGGGATTTTTTTTCAATTTTTTTCTGGTATTTTTTTTCATATTTTTTCCCCTACTACTTTTGCATTTGGCTTTGTTTGCTTTTGCTTTTTGCTTCTGCTTCTGCTTTTGCTCTTGCCCTTTGCTGTTGCTTTTTGCTTTTTGCTTTTGCTTCTGCATCTGCTTTTGCATTTGCTTTTGCTTCTGCTTTTGCTTTTTGCTTCTGCTTTTGCTTCTGCTTTTTGCTTTTTGCATTTGCTTTTGCTTCTGCTTTTTGCTTTTCCTTTTGCGGTTGCTTTGTTTTTTTGCTTTTCCTTCTGCAGTTGCTTTTTGCTTCTGCTTTTGCTTTTTGCTTCTACTTGTGCTTCTGTTTTATGGCGTTCTGCTTTTGCCTTTGCTTCTGTTTTTTTTGGCCAGGGTCTAACGAGCCTGTGTTGCTGCAAGGGGGCAGCTTTCAACACTGCGCTGGTTGCAGTAAAGACCCTGTGCTGCTGCAAGTGGCCAGCTTCC
>CAXAMN010027528.1:217788-325842 GCA_963970005.1 Durusdinium trenchii | reverse complement strand
GTGCCCCCGGCAACTGGCTGGCCGTGCTTCCAAGGCGGATCTCACACACCTACACCATCAGTGGCACCACCGACAGTCTTTCCCTCACCCACGCACCCGTGGCCAGCACATTATCACCTTCCAACACAACAGCCCACCCCCTTCATCCCACCACAAGCTGGTTCCTCCGACTTGGGTCCACCACCCCCAGTGGTCATGCTCCACCCCTCTACGACAAGGGTGGACACGCAGGGGCGCCCCCTGCCATTGTCACACCAGAACTATGACCCCGCTACGGACCCGTGGCATGCAGATAACCAGTGATCAAGCAGCCGCAGCTTCTGAGGTGCCTATCGTGATTTATCCGGGGATGATTCACACAACAACTATTCCTACCCCTACACCTTCCGTAGTTTTCATGTTTATGCATGGTTTTGCCACCGCCTTCTACAAACATGCCCACCATCATCTTCGGACATCGGCTCAACTCAGTCCGCAGACCAACACGCTCGGTTTCACTTTGCACAACGAAAAAACAGTGCGTTTCAGCGGCGAGTCACTCACTAACCATGGACTTGGATCAACACGGAAAACTGTTTCTTGATTTCTGCAGTATTCCAGTTTTCTCAGCTGTTTCCGGTTTTTCTTCTTCCTCTTTTGTCACCTTGGTCTCTGACAGGATAACTGTGTTAACGCCACTTTATTCCACTGGCACTGCTTACTCCCTCATTTGACACTCCCAGACGTGATCTCGCATGTTCAGCTTGCTCAAATCAACAATCGGTGCTCCTAGCCCACGATCCAGTGATACTTCGCCCAGCCACCATGGACGCGCAGTGGCAGCAATACTACTGGAATCATTATTTGATGCAGCAACATCATCAGCAGCTTACCAACCCGGATACCACAACTTCCCCTCCCACCACCACTCACCACACCTACAGCCCCACAGGCACCTATGGCCCACTCACCCACGCACTCCGTACACACCACGTCCACCACTCCAACCCGTATGTGACTCCACCGTACACACCGCCATCGCAGCATACACCACCACCACAGGCACCAACCTCACAGCCGGAGTTTCCACCTCCGCCACCGCCACCCCTGCCTACGGCCGACCCTGTCACTCCACCACCATCGACATTCCAACACAGCCCACCGCCACCACCCACCGCACGTGGCAACACAGCGCCTGCCCCACCACCACCACACATCCCATCCCCCACTCCACCTGTTCCAGACTCTTGGAACCCAACCGAGCAACATTGGGACTCCAACACTCTGCACGGCCACCAACTACATCGTACAATCCAACCCACCCAGTGGTCTCGAAAAGCAGGCGCGGCAGGACTCCCAACCTTTGAGGTTTTCCCGTGGCAATTGGCTTACCACGGCACCTCCGAGTTCACCGCCCGCACACTGAGCAACGGCAAATACACAGGTTTTATTGCCACCAGAAGCATAGCAGAGTCGGTTTTCGTGACCCATTTTCTCCAACAACTCCGTGAAAAGCGCCTTGACCTTGACGGCATCGCGGAGACCCTCCACACCCAACAGAGCACAGACATCCCCAACAAAACCACCCACGCCCGAGCGTTTCACGAAACTACTTATCGACCAACTGCAAACTCACTCTCCAGCACCTGCGGAAGGCACCGCTCTACGCGCCCTCAAAAACACCAACGACGAACTGGCTCGTGCACGTCAAAAGCTCCACGACCTGGGCAACCCACTCACACCAGTCAAGAGCACCAGCCGGATCCTCCGCACCGGCCGCCCCATCCCATGCACCCACTCCACCACCACCAAAACCACCAGCCCTCACCGACGTCTTGCAACCACCACATCCAACGCTGCAAGACGATATCCCCGAAGGCTGGAACCACCCAGAGATCCAACAATGGGTCACTACCTTCGACCCCACCATCCAAGAAGCCGCCAAGGACGTCGTTCGTTTGCTGCAAACAAGCAAAGTCACCACGCAGCAGCTAAAAGAAGCAGCCACCAAGTATGGCCTACCCCTCAACCGGGTCAACCGACTCCCCATTCGTAGCCTACAACAGCTGGTGGGTGTTGGAGCAGCCATCGGTTGCTGACTCGCCATCCTTGCCCAGCAGCAACCCAGCCACACCAACCTCACCCAACTTTTCCACTTGCACCGAGCACTCTCTATGCTCATTCACCGCACCCAATACATCGACCGTGCCGAGGCCATCTTTGCAACCGGCCTTATCCATATCACACTCCTTTTCGCATACCCTTCCAACACCCGTCGCTCACAACAATGGCGCAACCGTCTCCGCCAACTCCACATTTTGCCCCACACATACCACTACCACAACTTCCTCTCCTCGAATTCAGTCTACATCAAGCTCCACTTCAATTCCGACCAGCCCCAACGCTGCTACCATCAGCATGGCCACTTCTATGTTGGCTCCACAGCTATTGGCATTCCCCACCGCGAGCACAATCGCCGTGCCAAACTCAAACAACTCCAGAACAACATCCCCATCTCTGCAGAACTCTCCTTACGTTATTGGCACTCACACAACAACATCCACCACTACACTACCATTCAACTTACCTCCCATGACACATATGACCAAGCCTGGATCCAAGAGCACCACTACATCGCAAACTGGATGCCTACGCTCAACTGGCCTTTCATTTCCCACCACCTCAAGCTCAAAGCTCAGGGCTGGCAGTTCACAAAACACAGAGCCCACTTCTACTCCAGATTAGCAACCCACAAACGACTCTTTAGACGCCTTCGGCAACGCCAGTACACCCTCAGAGAACCACACCTTTACACCTCCACCAAGCATCACGCCCTCCAACTTCTCCGCAACCTTACCAAACACACCGCAGCCTCCTTTGAAGCAGCCAAAGAGCTACGAAGCGGCCGCCACACTGACCTCGAAGTCTATGCAATCCGACGTATGGCCGCAAACCTTGAAGAACCCGGCCGCAGCAGGGCTCTCCATATCCTCAACAAAGCCCTCCTCTACCGCAACCTCACACCGCCAAAACCAAATATTCCATTGACAGTACCATTTCTGGCCCACGACAATTTCACCAAGCACTGCCAGCAATGGCTTCGTACCACCATTCAGCAACACAAGCACTTCACCATCCCCCTCCACCTCCCCTCCCACAGATTGAGAGAAGCTGCACACAAAACCTTACGTTCCCACCTGCATAACCACCGCACATGGGAGGACACCCTTCACTCCCCGCCAGATCCAGCAGACCTCCCCTGTGCATGCGCTCATCTTCGCACCCTCTTGCAGGATCCCGATGCCCCCACCATCAACGGCCACTACATCCTTACACTTGACCAACTCCAACTCCCCACTCATCTCGGCATTTTTCTCAACGCCAATATGAACAGCACCTACTACCCAAGCAAGGCTCGCTACTTCATCATTTTCAAGACGGCCTACACTAAATGGCTCAAACTACAAGGGCTTCCACCATCCCTCGTTCAACACTTGCAGCCATTCCTTGAGCACCAATGGCGCCTCCACAACATACACCTTAAGCAGCAACCCCGTTTTACGGCTCGCCTGCTTCGCCAACTCCAAGAACATCTTGGCCAACACACACTACTTCACCATGCCGACCATGAGCTCCAACAACTCAGGCTGTTTTGCCCTCGCCAATATTTCACTGGCGTCCTGAATACATGGCAATCCCCTGAACTTTTTGAACCACTTCCTTACATCAATGCCCCCAATATCCACGACCACCTGGCCGCCACAGTCCCCCCCCTTTTACGCACTCGCTACAAGTGGGGCTTCCGAAAAGACTTCAACATCCCCTATGGCGTTGTCCACCTCAAGGAGAAGAAGCACTGGCAAAAAGGCCGTACAATTATCTCATACTTCCAATCACTCAGTGGCAACTTGCTTCGCATTACCAGCCGTGCCCTTGACATCATCCTCCAACACCTCTACCCTCAACATCCCGGCCAAATGTCCATTCCCCAGCTTTGGCACCATTTTCACAGCTACCTCACCCAAACCCCACCCGACATCTCACTACACGCCACCAACGATGACTTGGTCGGCTTCTTCAACTCAGTTCCACAGCACAGACTTATCGATGCGGTTCACTCTCTCGTCCACCACTGGCAACAACAGCAATCCACACACACCCTCACGGTGGATGTCCAGGCCACCGGCAACCCGTTCCACCACTCACACATTGGCAAACACCATCGAAAACACCCTACCCAACGCACCATCCAGACTTCCGACATTACCACCATCGTGGCTTTTGCCCTCAGCACATGCATTTTCCGGGCTTGCAACAATACTTACAAACAAATCCGAGGGGCCGGGATTGGATCCCAGCTCTCTCCAGCCCTATGCAATGTTGCCATCACCCTCATTGAGCATTCCTGGCATCAGCTCCACAACAACCTCCTTCAACACACAGACCTCCACTTTACTTACTATCGCTATGTCGACAACCGCTTCATTGTCCACAACGAACATTTCCTTCAACACCCGGCCATCCAAACCCTCATCCACCACAATTTCTTTGGCGACCCAGTGGAACTCGAACCGGTGGAGGATTTTCATCTCCTCGGTTTCAACATCGACCTCCCACAACGCACCATTACCTCCATGCAACCTTCCCAACCCTGGAAAATCCGGGATTCCACAACCGCCGGGAGCCAGCGCTTGGCTCTATCAGGCCTCCAATCACGACTCCACACCATTCGAAAATACACATTTCCACCTTCCAGCGCTGAAGCTGCTGCGGCTGAACTCGTGAGCCTATATGTCCAAAAGGGGCATAACTATCACGCCTGCCACCGGGTTTTTGAAAAAAGCGCCGAACGCGGCGACTTGTGTGTGTCCACCCCTGGACAAAGGGTTTTCCACCACCACCTTTCACAGGCAGGGGGGCCAGGCCTGTCACATCCAACCTGGCCCAACGAAGCTAGGATGTGACAGGGGAAGCACCAAAGGACGCTTTGGTGTGTACCTGCCACACAACTTTTGCACAAGCTGTTCACCCCACTCTTCCGCGTGTTGTTTCATGGTTCTTCATGTATTCCACCCCACAACAGGTCTCAGCCGCTTATGAACTGCAGCCAGCCGCGCGAGTGAAACATTTTTTCAACAATTCAAGTCACCGGACTTTTTCGCCTTGCGGTTCTTCACCTTCCTTCCCATCGGAGAAATTGAGCTAACTGAATACAATTGTCGAAGTGTGTGGGACGGCTAGGGGTGGTAGCCAGACGACCTGCTGAGAGAGAACGAGGGAGCGAGAGGGAGGGAAAAAGAAGAAAAACCATCGAAAACACAACGTGTTCACTTTTTGGAACACGTGCCATGTGAGACATGGATTTACCCACCACACGTATAGCAGATGTTGCTCGAGGGAGTCTGCAAGAAAGCATGTCCAAGCTCGCATCTTCCAGAAGGGCCAAGAAGAGAGGAGAACCAAAGTAAATGCCGACGCCATCCAAACCCTGGGTGCCTCAAAGGGTTCGACCCACCCGTTTTGAACATGCTTGAAGCCTTTGACATCCATATTTGGTAAGGTTGGGATACTTTATAGCTGTTTTTTTGCTTGCTTTCGGCGGCTAGTGACGGCTTGGTGGCTATTGAGGGTTACCATTCTGTATCATTCTTTGCTTCAATGGGCCGCTTGAGGTCTTCTTCGTGGGATGCTACTTTGTCCGTGCTGGTTTCTCCCAAAGCCTTCGGCGTCGCATGCGCATGGGGAAGCCTGGAAGAATCAAGCGTCGTTGTTCGGAGCATTTTGCAAGTTGTGCTAAGTGTGTGTGTGTGTGTGTGTGTGTGTGTCTCCTCATGGATATATCAATTGATGCATGCTTGGAGCTTCTGAACTTGTGCTCATTTGAGCTCTATTCTATGTGTGTATAGCCTGTTGTTTCCTCAGGAAATGGCCTGTGGCTGAGCCTTCCTCGATGGACGAAATCGTGGATCTCCTGAAGTCTGACAAGCCTCCCATTGCTGTGCCCTGTCCGTTGAACGAAACCCGTCGTGCTGCAGTTATTTGCAGTTGGGAGGTGCAAACCAGTGGAGTGGGCATGCAGTCACAACCAACACGAGCCAACAACTATGTTTGATGCAAAAGACCTGATTGCTTTATATATTTGTGTTTAATCCGTTCTCCCCTTCTGTTTGACATGGGCGGTATAGGTTGTCCTGGTGTTTGTATCCTCATCGGTGTTGTTTTTTCCGAGGTTTGGTCGTTCTTTTGGCCAGTTGGGTCATGCACCGTCTATACGTTTAGGTCCCGTCCGAAGGTCCAGTCCGGCGTTCGACCCAGCGAAGCGGGCGCTGTTCAGCTCGCAGTCTCGCACTCAACGTCTTCTTCCTGCGCAGGTGGGTGATGCCTGGATGTACCACCTGGCAGGAATCACGGCACCTGCGGAGGAGAAGTCCATTGCCTTGGGCGCCTATTGGTCGGGTGTCTCGCTTCGGAAAGACAGCAAGACGGCATGTGAGCGAGATCAGTGTAGTTATATCTCTCTAGGGATCCAGTCGTACCGTACCTCAGGTTCGGTACGACTGGACCCTCAAAACCTACATAAGAGTGTCCTCAATCAACTTCTGAGAAGGTACTTGGATCCCTAGGGTCTGATTTTTTGTGATCGACTGTTCAGTCTTCATGCCCCAAGCAGCCAGTGCAGTCTTCACGGCTCTCACAGGTTCAGAATCCACCGCGTTGCCATGCTTCTGATATAGGAACTGAGGTGGGTTTTCACGAGAAATGCGGGACCGTGTCAATTTTGGTTGGCCTCAACCGGGGCAGTTGCTGTTGTGACACCCTTCAACTCGCCTTGTTTTCTTGCCATTGTTTTGGGCGTTCAGGGTTCTCCAACCCACTCCAAAAGAAAGCAATTGGAGCTCTACAAACTATATAAGTATATATTATATACAAATAAATTCAGCAATTAAAACACACACATATATATATAATATAGCCCTTGACTGACCGCTCAATCTTCCCACTCGAGTCTATTAAAGCAAGTCCAAAGACACCGTCGCCAAGTCGTCGTGGCCCAACTAAGGCGTGGTGGGCTGGACGCCCAATTCGGTCCGTGTGAAAGCTGGAACTTTGTGGGGCGAACTCACCCAGCGCCGTGGCACCGAGCGTCGTGAATATATAGTAATACATCAAAGATTTATATGATATAATAGATGCATCCATCCATCCATCCCATCCAATCCCATCCCATCCCATCCATCAGTCTTGTCAACTCCCATTCTTCACTCTGGCCCAACCGCCCCAAAACCGGCTCCACCCAGCTGGTCAACTCGCCGAACCGTTCGGCGCCGCGGCTTCCGCCGAAGCCGCGGAAGCCGGGCGGAAGCCGTGCACCAGGAAGCTGTGGGAAGAGAACCGTGCACCAGTGGACCGGCCGGCCTATGACGGGATCACCCTGGGCGCCTCCGTCCGTGTGGCAGCGCATGGCTGGACCTTGGACGGAGTCGCGACTGACGGAGCGGAGACGTGCGAATGGATGGGAATGGGGCTGGGGCCCGAATGGGGTCCGAATAGGGTATCATATGACTTATCATGGGATGAAGGGTTTGGATGTGATTGTTCATTTTGTTGTATGGACGTATGTTTCTATGACGCATGTGTAGATGTTTTGGACCATTTGTTGGCGCGCCCACCTGAGGAATGCACGCATGTGTCAAGTGTTTGCCAGAGGCCTTCTGGGTGCTCACCCCAGTTAATACATAGGAAATACATCAAGTTACATCACTGGTTGAAGAGCCAGCACGACGCAAGAGACCTGTTGGAATGTGTCATAGCTCGTAATTACATTTGCTGTTTACTGTTGCAATAGAAGATAATGGGCTCAGCCATGTTGAGCCCACAGCAGTGTTGCCGGGGTGGGTGTGGCAGTGTGCCAGAGAGAGAGAGGGCAATGAGGGTATCAAAGGTTCGTACCCCACAGCCGGTTGATTGAACCTCTTCATGCATGGCAGAAGGAAGCAGGCCTATCCTGAGCCGTCGGGCCTCAACCAGCCATTGGGGATCGACCTACATTAACTATAATAATAATACGAGCCATTAAATGGTTTGGAAGTCTGCAGCTGCAGCGTACCTTTTTCTGGAGTGCTGTGTTATGTTTGCCAGAATGGCACACGGCATACATGACATGATGATCAACCACAGGGTGATGAATTGCTAAAGAGGTGTGTCATTGAAATGGAGCTTGCAGTAGCTCAAAGAAGATTGATACAAATTCCTCTACGTTGAGCTACAAACCCACCCATCCAGGTTTGTCAATTTTTGTTCCAATATGAACGCTGTCCATGCGGCGGTGTAAGAAAGTGATTATGTGTGCTGCCATTGGGTGTTGTTTGTTGTTGCGTTTGTCTTACCAATGTGGGTGTTTGTTGATCTCTGTTGTTTGTTGTCGTTTGTTTGTTGTCGTTTGTTCCCGTCTCTTGTTCAGTTTTCTTGTGCTTTTGTTTGGTGTTGTCAAATTAGCGCCGGGCATTCCATGCATAAATATATATATATAGCATATGTATAATACTATAAACATTATATATATATATATATATACAGAACAGGGGACCACCAGAGTGCGTATTTTATGTGTTTTTGCTGCCTACTTCCATCTATGTGCTATAAACTTTACACTGTGGCCTGCATTCATGCTATGTGTCTGTGAAAGCTGCCTCAATGTCCTTTGCACTGGAAAACAAACACAAACCGGCTAAACTCTTGAGAGGGCGATGGAGAAGAAGAAGTCTCGAGAAAGTATAGAGAAACAAAAAAACATTGAAAACAAACAGAAAAATGTGTTTAAAAAACAAAATAAAAATAAAACGTGGGAAAACCAAAAAAAAAATCTCAGAGACTCTTGGCTGGACCCCCCCTTTCCTCAAGACTTCCCCAGAACTGTTTTTTTTTTTCCGGTTATTTTTCGTTTGTTTTTAATTATGTGTTTTTTTCAGCACGATTCAAATATATGTTAATGCCTTTGCCTTGCAATAGCAATGCGCAAGCTTCTACTCTCAAGCCTTGATCTGTGTTTTGCTAGTAAGTTGCACCATTGGCTTTGGTTCGATGTCACTTGAACTAAATGCTGGTGATGGCTTCAATCGAGATCTTGGCGACCAAGATGGAGCACTCACTTTCGCAGAGGCATGTGGACAGGTCAATGGCCTAAAGCTCATTGGGCCAGAGCGTCGCCACTTTAAGTCCTGTCGGTGATGTTTTTCTCGGTGACCTTCCACTTCGTAATGTTGACTCCACAGGTGGCAAGCTTGAACAATATGCCGATATCATCTGCAATGTCCAGCTGAATGCTACTCAGGACTTTCTAGACAACACTTGGTACCGCCTGTTGATCCAAGAGAAGTACAGTGAATTGCCTGCGCCTTTCTGTGTGAAGAAAGAACCTACCGTGCCGTACAGTCTTCAAATCGTGGTGCTACCAGCTGCATTCCCTCCCAATCAAGAAGTAAAGTTTGTGAACATTGTGAAGCACGTCTACCTTTACAGAAACAAGCTCACATCGAAGGAGTGTCTGGAAACATGTCAAGGCAGCGCCTTCAAATTTGATTGGGGTCAGCACGTGCGTGTGGCACTGATGGCTTTGAATTACATGATGGATCGCATGGGAGGCATGCAGTTGCGTCTGTGGACCATCAAGCCAAAGTTTGAAAAGAAGGCCACCCTAGACCAACAAGCACGGGAACTTGGTTATCGTTTCATTTGTGAAAAGGGTCCCCGCTCCAAAAACAAGAGCCAAGTCATGGAGTGGACAGATGAGCAAGTCAATACTCCAGGTGGACCTCTTGAGGGATGGAATGAAGGAAAGGTCAAGGAGGCATTGTACAACCATATGAGAGGCCGTCAGAACGCAAAGACTTTAGAGTATTGGCCCTTGACTCTCAGGAGCTTCGTTTCTTGGTTCTTAGACGATGTGCTTGTGCATATGCTTCCGACTATGCGCCAACACTCAATTACGTGGTTTGGCAGGTCTCGCACTGGCAAGTCGCTGGGATCCAAGACTGTGCTCTTCGCACAATCCAAGTATGAAATCACACTTGCAGACCGCCAAGATGACTTGACACCTTCAGTGGTAACAGAAAAGCACCTTGACTTCTTCAAGGCAGAGCCCATTACCAAATTCAAGCCCGGAGTTTTTGATGATGGCATGCTGCAGAAGATGGATTCCTCGTTTTTGAAAGCCTTTCTGAACCCCTCTGTGTCTCGTCTAGTTACGTTAGCGCAATGCATTTCCATACATGCTGTCTTCACGTAAATGGACTTATTTGCTTATATACTTTTCTTCAAGGAAAACCGTGCATCAACAACCAGTGTACTAACTAAGGAAGAAGATGCCACGGTGTGGGCCAGATACTCTTCCGCGGGCACGCCTGCAACAATGCGTATGACACTTACGAGGACAATGCTTTTCAACGCATGCAGACATCTGGATGCTGGGAGGCTGACTATGAAACCTTTTTGAAAATTATCAAGCCTTCTTTCAGTAGCATCGATGAGAGAGAAGACATGTCAGCCATTTTGGCGCGCACACACATCATAGTCCTGTCGGAAAATGGTGTCTACCATCGAGTGGCCGGCACTGACAAGACCAACGTGCCCTTCATTGGTTGGCCAGCAAACCAGCCGAAGGACTTGCTTGCTGCACAGTACAAGCCCATCTTCCATGCCTACAAGCGTAACCCATGCGTCCATGACTTACCGCAAGGCTTCCTTGAAGATACTATGTGGTCACAAGAGCTTCTTCGTCGTTTGCTTCAAGGTGAAAAAGTGCCCCGCACAGTGACCATCACAGGTCCTAGCTTGTTTGGTGGACCAAGCGACCCTGTGCAAGTCTCTCCATCTTTGCTCACCAGTGAAGAGATGAACCGCCAAATCAAAAGGGAAAAGTTTGAGAATGCAGTCTCTAAACTGAAGAAAGGTCCCTCGACACCTATTGAGCTCGACTCACCATCTCCAGCCAAAAAGCATGCCAGGTTGTCAGAGCCAGCTTCCAGCGTCATTGCGCTGCCCAAGTGTGGCGCGCCAGTGCCCAACCCCCGCTTCCATACACTGGAAGGTGACGAAGAAGACGACTTCATGCCACCAGTCGGAGAAGCTCCAGATGAAGACCAAAGCTCTTTGCCAGATGACTTTGTTGGTGGCAGCGGTTTGGATGAGAAGTACAAGGATGTCTGTCTCATCGTCGCTTTGCGGAATCTTGGCTTGCCTGTGACGTGTGACAAGGATGGCCCTTTTTCTGTTTCCTATGGAAACAGTTTGCTTCAACCCTTTGGGATTCAGCTTTGTGAGAAGCAGTCCCGACTCCGTCTCCCAGATGGACAGTATGTTGTCTATGACCAAGGAGCTAGCAGCTAGCCATTTCTTTGCACTCCAAGTGCTTGAGGGCAGGATTCTCCGCAAAGATGGTGACTGCGTGGATACGCTCGCTCCAGGATTGGTCATGGACATGTTCAGCAATTCCGTTTTCACATTCTACTACCTTTGCAAACAGTCTCATGCCGCCAGTCTCTCACATGGTCCAATCGGAGGTGCCAGTGCTTGTCACAAGCGGCCAGCTCAAGCAGATCCTCTTGCAGTGTATGCATGCCCCTTGGAGAAGTGTGCGCGCAAGGGATGCAATGGCTCTTTGACTTTACATACCTCTGTGGAAGCCGTGCTGTATGACTTGGGCGGGCCAATTCGTGTGGTTCATGAACAAAAGCAATGCTCCTCAAGAGTGTGCCGCACATGCTACGGCTTCAACTACCTTTGGGGCAGCGGAAGTAAAAAAATGTTTTGGAAGTGGATGCTTTGAAGAGCCATGGAGTGATTTTTGTGAATTCAAGAAAAGATTTACTGTGAAGTACTTGCAGTATCATGAGGAGCTTCTCTTTCGAGGGCATCTTTCCAGTCATGCAGTCGCACACGCTTACCATACAGTGCACGCAAATGATGAGGCCCACATCGTGTATGTCTTTCGCAAGCTTCATGCTTCTGCAATCTTCCACTTCATGGCCGTCCGAGAGCTGGAACCATTGACGTTACACATGGACATCTGCATCGACAAGCAAGTCACTGATGAGCATCTTGACATCTACGATGCCTTTTGTCGCAGCTCGGTCTTTCCTTCCAATCGGAACAAGGTGAAAACTATTGTGATTGATGGGTGTCAAAACTTGAAGTTGCAATGCGAGCAGGCTCCCAAAAAAGTGCCGGCCGACCTCGCAAGTCAGAGCTCACAGTGGGACACCGGGACACCACCCCAATGGCTGGACGATGGGGTGCGATCCCAAGACAGGACGCATTCTTAGCATGCAGCCTATGTATGAGCCAGAGAATAATGACATGGCAGTGTCGACAGTTGAAAATGTGCTATGGCTTTATCCTAAGCTGGATTGCTTGGTCTACGACCGTGCATGCGCAGTGAAATCCATGGCAATCAGAAATGAGAACCTGAACCAGATCAGCTTCTATGCCATCGATAACTTCCATGCCTATGGTCATTCCAAAGCCTGTCCATGCAACCCACGTCTCTTGGATTGTTGTATCCTACAAAATTCTTTATTTTAATGTCACTAACAAATACATCTTATTCATGAACCGACTGCTTCCCTTAGGCGTCAAGCGCAAGCTACGAGCTCGCATTGCCAAGGAGAACACCAGCATTTGTGAGCAAGTCTTCTTCGCTTGGTTCCGCAATTTTGCTGCCATTATGAATGGTATGAAGGCCAACCGTCACACGTGCTTTCTTCTCAATATGGCAAAAAGGCACAATGAAGCAATCGCCAAGAACAAGGCCGGCTACCTTCATCCTACCTCGTCTGCCAAGACGAGCAAGAAATCTAAGCCCTACAAGTGCTCCATGAAGTCCATGAAGGTGAAGAAGTGAGAGCTAATATCTTTTTTTAAAGTAGAGTGGTATCTTCTGCCCTGGAGTGAAAACAAGCATCTTTGCATATCTTGAGCATCAAATGACACCAATCACTTTTAAAAACACTTAACAGCACTCTCACAGCCCCCCCGCTCTCTCTCTCTCTATATATATATATACCTACATCCAAAAACATCCAATGTATGTAAATATGCCATACATGAAGCGTTTGGGAGTTGTTTCCTTTATTTGCTTGTTGGCTACTGTTTTTCCATCGGGCAAGAATCCATGGGTCGTGCCACTGGCGAGACCAGGACGTGTTTTGTGCTTGTGTTTGGTGTGTGATGGTGTGTGTGTCATTGCGTATGCGTGTGTCAATTGTTTGTGGAGGGGCGTTTTTTTTCGTGCTTGTCTTTTGAGTTTGTTGTTGTCAGATTCTGCTTTTGCTGCGTTTCTGCTTCTGCTGTTTTTTTTGCTTTTGTTGTTTTTCTGCTTTTGCTTTTCTGCTTTTGTTGCTTTTCTGCTTTTGCTGCTTTTCTGCTTCTGCTGCTTTTCTGCTTTTTGTGTTTTTGTCTTTCTGCTCTTTGCTTTTGTTGCTTTTCTGCTTGGCAGCTGTTATCCTTTCACTTTTTGCTTTTGTTTTCCATCTGTTTGCTTTCTAACCTTTTCCATCTGGTGTACTAATAATCAACCTGCTCTATTCCAAAGTTTTTGAAAAATCCGAAAAATGCAAAAATCCAAAATTAAACGTGCGCCCATTGTTTGTTTGTCGTTGTGCCATTTTGCGTGTTTGGTGTGTGTGTGTGTTTATCATTGTGAATTGCTTGTCATTAGACTGGCCATGCGCTGGGTGATTATGCCCTGCAGCTGAGGTCACGATAGGGTGGGTTGTCTACTCTAGAATCTATCTACCCCAATCCTGTCAGGTGGAGAAACAAACTATCATGCCCTTCATTGGTGTCAAAACAGCATCAATCATTTGTCTCCCAAGTTCCTTAAAGCTATTCCGGCAAGTAGCAAAGGACCAATTCCATCATTTCACCATCCCAAAATGCCACCGTGGACCATGAATACCAATTCACCGATTCAGACGATCACCGAGGATGGTTCATTGACTACGTCATTTCTTTGCAGGCGGTGGAGCGTGGCACCGGCCGCATCGTCGAAGCCGGCCGCGGCGACGGAAGCCTCTCGGAATTTCATATCGGAGAGAAGACAGCGGAGAAGGTGCAGCACCTCAAAAAAGACACAAACACCGCTTAAGGCATGCATCATGCATATATATATTATATAATCATATATATATATATGTAATATAATGGTATAATATATATTATTAATATATACATACTGTTTATACTAGTTCAGTTCTGTATTTGGATTTTTATGTGATGGCCTGGTGCATTTGGATGGGGAAATTGTAGCAAGACATGTGGTGTTCTCTGGAATTGCAGATGTTGGGAAGAGAGTTTCGTTGCAGGAATTGCAAGTGGGAATCCCCAAAAGTCCATTCCACCGGGATGATTAACGGGAATGAGTGGCAGGAAGAGGCCATTGAAGAATTCTGTGTTTGGGTGTTAGCAATGAAGTTGCAGCCGTGGAGGCCTTCATGACACGCAACATCACGCAAAGCATCCTTTGGGGTGGGGACAATGACCTGGCACTCAAGTGCTGGGTTCCTGCGTGCTTCCACAGAGGAATATGATCCTGACATTTGTACCGAGTAGCTGAGTAGCCCCTTGATCAGGTTTGAACAGCGGGAGGGCATCCCACCGAACCAGAATAAATCAGCACAGATTTCTTCCACGTTTGCTTCATGAAACCTGGATCCCTCCAAATCGAGGAGATGTTGTGAGTCGTCCCGGAGTGGGTCGTACCCGCCTTCACAACTAGTTCTGTTTGGGTTGCCAACGGGATCCAACGGGTTTGCTTGTTTGCGTTGGGGAAGGAGTTTCAGGCGAGACGGACGGAAACGCTTTTGATCGATTCTGAACACCTGCGGCCACCCAGGCTTGTTTTGGGAGCTTGCCTTTGGAGAAAAGTGGGTCATTACTGAGGCTCCTGGGATTCGGATGGCAAAAGTGTGCATCCACTAGCAATGCTTTGCGTGTTCGACAGCAAAAGCACAGCATGCAGCATGCACTTGGTGTTTGCAGAGTGCGCAGACTCACTCCAAAAAGCCCAGCACATAAATCACACGAATCAATCACCCTGCGATCTGTCGGCTCCGAACCTTCCGCATCCCCCCACGATCGAACCTGTGCAGCCCGTACGGTCGGGGTCCTGGGGCGGACGGTCAATCTGGTCACTGGTCGCACCGCCCAGTTCGGGTGGTTTATAATGGTATGTAGACCCCCCTGAAGAGGTATTTTCCATCATCTAACATCTAATAACCACCCTGTGGGTGGTGCAGGATATATGTAATAAGTAGATAAACAATTTATATAATATATGCATTTTAGATGGCAAGGTGCAAGAATTGGGGTGCCAGCCTATTCTCCTACGAGGCTTTGCAGGGTATTCCCCACACGATTTGTGCGATGTGTTATTTTGTGTTCGTTCCCTTGATTTGATATTGCTTGACCATGTTTGACGTACCCGTAGTATTGCTTTGAGAGGAATGTGAGCCTTTGGGGAAAGGGTCTCAATTTTGTCGGCCGATTTGCTCGACCATTTGAGGTTGAACTGCAGACGCAAGAGAATCGATTGGTCACTGGGCAAAGGAATCCAGTCTGATGCCAGGCCTTAACTACCTGGGTCACGAGTCGTTGGCCTTTTGGTGTACCAGAGATGGGCGGGTTGAACAGCGAACCTCCCAATCTGGCTACACTTGTGGGCCACCAAGCAGCGCAGCACCTAGTGGGTCACTACGCTTGAAAGTCCTTCAAAAGACTGGTCCATTGATATTTCACCGACTAGTCGTGTTGGCCCCTTAGTCACATGGGCTCATGTCAGCATCCCTGGACTCCCTGATTCCTCCCCGATTCCGCGCCCCGCGATTCTGAATCAAGAGTTCACCAGATTTCGGTGTAATTTCTGGACATATCCAACAAGCCTTCAGTAGTTCCCTGCTTGAAACTCTCAGATCTAGGACAGCTGAGCTTCGTGAGGTCAAGATCGAGATGAAATCTCAGCCTCTCAGCCCTTCCACCACCACCACTGACATGGCCAACTATGTGGCCGCAGAGCCTCCACAGAGGGAGTTCATGGGTTCGGAGCCCGGTTAGCTCGGCAGGTGAGTGAGTTCGTGCGGATGAGTGAGACTGGCGGTTTCTGAGAACCAGACTGAATTCCTCGAACTGGGAAGTATCAGTGGAAGTACATCTCCTATATCAATGAACTCAGACATCTCTCCTGAGATGCCTTTGTTTCTATGTTGTTGTGTGTGTTTTGTTCTCATCCTGCACCTCCACCCCACCTCCCTTTGAACATCCCGGCCTAGGAGATGCCTCCGAACTGGCGCCATTCGTCCCTGGTGACGATGCACATTGAGCCCACAAAGGTCGAACGCAAATGGGTGACCTTTGACCCAGCAACCTGGTGACAACCACCGAAACGGAAGAAGGTGGTGGTGCTGGATGTAAAGGATGTATATGGAAAAAAATAGTGGATTGAGAGGACCAATGGCACAGACCCCAAGAGGTCAGGTGGTTTAGATGGATCTCCATCTGTTCAGGACATCATGGGGTCTGTGCCATCGAACCTCTGATGGCCCACTGTATATATATACATGCATATGTGTTAACATGTCCAGGTGAGAGGACATTTGTCAATCATGGTGTTCACTATTTGTATGCTAGATGATTCTGCCGCTATTCATTGTGAAGGAACTGCGGTGAAGGAACTGTGTATGTCCTAAACCACTGTGGTTCCTCACCTTGTTTGAAGTTGAAACTGCACTTGGGCGATTTGGGATGCATCGTCTCCATTGGACATAAAATATGAATGAGCATGATCATAGGATCATACTGTGTCACTGCACTTCTTTTGGCACCTTCCATGTTCCAGACGTCCGCGGTCCCGTTTCCTTTACTGGTGGACATGGACCTGCCAGATGGTTGCCTTGGTCTCCCCTACTGCGCTTACAGTAGCAGGACTTTTTGTCGCCTAGTGGGAGTGCTGAAGGGGTCTTTCAAACAATGTGAAGAGAACTTCGATTTGCCTGCTTATTTGGCATGTTTGCAAACATTGGCAGGGGTTTTCATGTGACGAACTTGCAGGTTGCGACGGAGGACGAGATGGCACAGACATGTTGCCTTTACCGTTCCCGCTGCTCGCTTACAAAAGAACTGCATGCAGAAAGAGTATGGCTGAGCTCACTCCATCAATCATGTTTGAAGGATGCAGTTTGTTTAAGTTTGCGCGCTGTTGCGATATTTGTTGCATGCATGCAATATGTTTTGGTTCCGTTATGTGTTCATGTTCAATGTTTTCGGTTCGGTTTCAGTCCGCGGCGCGTGTGAAAAATCTGAACTTCTGAATGTACTGGATGCCTGTGTTTACCCCTATGGCGCTCAAGATCTTATATCAAAACTGGTGTGCCATTGGGGCAAGCCATCAAAACAGTGCAAATAAGAAGAGATGAGCAACATACTTCTCCATTTTTATTGACCCCAGATCTGCGTGACACACTAGCTTTGATGCGTCCACACGGCAAATTCTGTGAGATCAGCGTACCATTGGGGTAAGCTAGCTTCCAGATGTTTCTAGGCAACCCATGTGAAGCCGTTTTGAGAAGGGGAGACTCCAGCGAAGCTGAAGAGCGAGGAGCATGTTCTCTCTCCAGCCTCCAACCCTTGCTTGTTGAAAGGATGGGCTGTGTGTTGTGACCTCCCCCAGCTATGTACTCCCAAGTGCTAAAGTCGTTGTGATTTCATGTTTTGGGCTCCACTCCATGGTGATTTGTGATTGAGAGTTTTGAAGTCGTCGTTGCGAAGCGGTGTCCCCATGCAGTCGGTTTTGCTGCGGGTTGGCTGCTGCTGGTTGGCCGCTGCAGCTTGGCTGCTGGTTGGTTTGTTGTTGCTGCTGCTGCTGGCCTGGCTGCTGCTCGTGCTGCTGGCTGCTGGCTGATTGCTGCTGGTGCTGCTGCTGCTGGTGCTGCTGCTGGCTGTTGCTGCTTGCTGATTGCTGCTGGTGCTGCTGCTTGCTGCTGCTTGCGGCCTGGGCTACAAGGCCTACTCATTTGCTGCCTGTCACTTTTCTCGCTCCCACCCTATGATTATAGCATGCAGTGTCGGAAACATGTTTTAAGCTTGGAAGGCCTTTTAGGTGAAACGCGGTGTCTCATGCGGAAACCAGTAATGCAAGGACTTTGCCGTGACTTAGTCGTGGTGCCACTGGGATGATGTGGGGCTGGCTCCTGTGATGTAGGACTGTGGGATTGGTGAAAACGGTGTGCCATGGAAAGGATCTGATGTGGGTAAACAAACCGGCTCGTAGTAGTTTCTTGGTTCTGTGCGGCTGGTTTGGTTCCCAGCAGCAGCAGCGTATTATGCCGTTTCCGTCCTGTAGGCCCGAATGCTGATGTATTTTGGTTCATGTGCACTTCCCGCTTGTTCGAGTTGTAAACCGTAATTATATGTTCGATTTTATGATAAGATGGTTCCGTCCAATGTGTCATTATCAGCCAGAACCCTCAAGCTTTTGATGTGTTCACGTGCATGAAGCGTTCCTCATTTTTTTTGCATGTATGTGTTTTAGCCACAGGAATCCAAGAAGCATTGTTCACTTTAGAAAGTACGGCCGGACAAAAAACAAAGATGGAATGCGCAAAAACAATTTTTGGATTTGTCTTGGCGAGACCAGGTGAAGTTGACTATATAATTGGACCTTGCATCCATGTTTCTTTACCGCCGCCGAATGTGGCCGCATCGGGGTTTGAGCATTCTTTGAATTTGGCATCTTCCGGAGGCAGCAGCCGTGCGGCTGGAGCTGGCAGAGGTTTGAGCCAGTTTGCGTGAACATGTTTAATTAAACTGGTAGCGGAGCGTCCGATGAGGCTAGCCAGGTAATGCGTGGAAGACAGGAGTGCGTCGGAGAGAAGGTAAGAAGGACTGACCAACAGGCTGGACAGCGAAGTACCGAATGTCCACGGAACAATGTGAGAGTTGGAAGAGGTGGTGCCTGGCGTGCATACTTGCTGCATAACAGTCCAGGGGGGCCAGGGAATTCCCCACCCCAAAAGCTCTATGATGTTCCATGTATTTTTGGTGTACGCTTTGTTGGAGATGGGATGCGTTGCCGATGGATCGGAGTTTAATGGATGCCGTTTCCCGGCAGAAGCCAGTCGCGATGCGGACAGGGGACATCGCGGTACACCGGCCCGGGGGTGCGTTTTCTTCGGGACTTGCGACATCATCCAAGCAGAGTGGGGCATACTGGCACTGGGCATACCGTGTGGAGATGGAGGTCGAAGAGGCCCATGCATGACTTTGACGTCCTCACGGCATCCATGCACTTGAGGTGGATGAGCAGGATGCTGTAGAGGAATTATTGACTTGGGACATCGTGGGACCAAGCCGGGAGTTCCATTAGCCAGGCAAAGCTGGCGCGAGGTTTCGGCTGTAGAGGCACTGTAGAGGCAGAGGCTTCAAGAAGTTGGAGGCCGGAGGCATGCATGGTTAGCATGTGGGACGGCCGACCCTGAACCACTGACAGGTCCTCAGATGATGGCGCTGGTGGATTTGGATGGGAACATTTGTTTGATATATTTAGGGCAACCAGGTGGTCCCAGGTCCCAGAGCATGCAGGTGGGCCAGCTCAAAGCGAAGGGCTTGAAATACCCCGCGCCCACCTTGTAATTTCACTGCTTCATGTATTGAGAGGATTTGAGAAGTGATGGGCTTTGCCGCCTTTGCACGCGAGCGATCCTTCGAAAATGAAACAAACGGGAGGTTCCACCTGAAAACACAACTTTACCAAAACAACAACAACCTGGGGGCTGAACCCTGCGCAAGGGCTTCCAATGTCGCCTACTACAAAGGTTGGAGCACGCCGGGTATCTGCTAGTTGATGCCCTTTCCGGCTAGATTTGTTTCTTTGGAATGGTCATGGTCCAACTTATTGGCAGCTTCGGTTCAGCATCGGCTTCGGCTTGCTTGGCATCGGCATGCATCGGCTTTGTTGGGTCTCGGTTTACACCCACTGGCTTCAGTTCGGTTTGGTTGATAGGTACTTCATTGGCTTTGGTTCGGCTTGACTTGGCATCGTAGGCAGGAAGGCTTATACAATTGGAGGGATGTTTGGTCGGTTTTGTGCAACCACCACAGCAGAAGGCTGCTCATGCATAATATATAGTAAAAGTGTCTCAGAGCAGCGTACTGCCATAGCCAGCTTTCCAATGGGTTTTGCATAACATATCACCAGTGAGAACTCTATGAAAACCATGCGTGGTGTTCGGCACATCGGGCGGTCCTCAACTAGCGCTTCCATTGGGGAAAGGCATCCAAGACCAGGTCAGGCGTGACTATAAGGCATATTAAGGCATGACATTGTCGTTTCCCTGCATCTAATTACCTCACTCAAGTCTTGGATCCGGTGGTGACCTGATCGCGTGGGAAAAGTAATGGACTCAGTGGAGCTGCATAGAAGCCGATGGTGATTCACCACCATTCACCACCGCACCATGAAGCCGGGCTCCTCCGGTCCTAAGGATTTTTGGGCTTCGGCGTGTCTGGAATCGACAGTGTCTTGTCACCGACTCTCCAGCGAACGGACCACATGGAACCCGACGGCGTGGTTTCGACCATTTTCCTCTACAACCCGACGTGGTTTTGGAGTTCCATGTGGACCGAATAGCAGGGGAGTATGTTTCAGTTCAAGTGTGGCCTAGTCCGAGTGGCGGGGCCGGCCTTCAAGCAACCAGTTCGACGGGCTGTGGGGATTCCGATTTGTAGCAGCATTTGCAGATTGGTCGAGCTGAAAAACAAGACTAGTGTTGTTGTGAGGTGCAAGAAGGTTTCGTTTGTCAGGCTAGCTGTGGCTTCACGATGGTTGGCATAATTCTAAGACGCGCACTGTCGGTTTTAGGTGGTTGCCGGAGTCAAACTATCACTGTAGCCAGCACGAAAGGAGCTGGCAAGAGCATGCCCGTCCCCCAACAGATGTTTCACCAACTTTTGACACAAACATCACTTCGAAACATCCGTCTTGCCCGAGAGAACGAGAGAGATGTTGATTTCCACTTGTTGTGACTGACCTATTTGTGTTCTTCCACCGAGGCTTAGTGGACGTGATGACCTCCATCCGCACGGCGTGGATCATTGAGACAGCAGGATTTCGTTGGTCGGGGAACATTGACATCGAACTGTTGGTGGCTTGGCCACGGTGTCAAGCGGTGATTAACGGTGATGTGTTTTTGGTGTTGTCCTGTTGGTTTCGGGTTGTCCTGTTGGTATTTGTGGTGCTGTGAATTTGGTTTGGGTGAATGTTTTTTTTTGGTGTTTTCCCGCTTGGTTTGGATCAATGATTTCAACGATCTAGAGGGAATGTTTTTGCAGGTTCCCCTTTCCAAATTTGGCGGTGCAAAACGGCGTCTCGGGGCGTCTCGACATGCAGTTCCATGTTCGTGGCTCTTGGTGGTTCATGAATAGCATGAACAACCATATGTTCAGAACATGTTTGGTGTTTTGGGATTTATTTTTTGTACTCTTTACCTTTTGACCCCTACACATATACGACGAAACCTTCTTAAACCAATGAATTGAGATCACCGTCTTTGGAATTAAGATTTGCATTCAATAAAGCAGTTTGCCACACAGAAGAAGACTCTGGCCCTAGCTGACATACAACCTCGCGTGCGTTTGATCACTGGTATATGGAGTTGATCACCTCACAACAGCTAAAAGTGCAGAAGAATTTAAAAATACAAATAAAAACACTACAGTGTCTCTCCCCACAAAATATCAGAAATTGAACAACGGCTCCAGTTTCCCTTGCATCCCAAAAAGCTCCGTAACATGCTTCGGTGAGATTTCCTCTCAGACTCCCAGAGACGATGCCCACAGCATGTAGATTCAGGTGGTGGGCCACTTCGATTGGGTTTCTTGGCGGATGGCTTTGGGGCTGGTGGTTTGTGAGTCACTGGATTGGACTGCGGATGTTGAAAGGACTGTCGACTTGGTGGCACCGAAAAAGTTCGCTCACTCAAAGCTCCAAGCTAAACAAAAGGACTCAACTAAATCACTCTCCGCCAAGCCCAAACTAACTCTGCCACTTCACCACTCTTAGCTGACCGCCGCTAACAAACCTCGCTCTTGCCACTTGCACAGCCTAGCCAACTCACGACCTCGAAGCCCAGATGCTTCGCATTTGAGAAACATATCACCCCAAATACACCACAACAGCTTCCCAATTGTTTGATGGCTTCTTCGGCCGGTGTGCGTGGGAGAATATTTGCCAGAAGCATCCCCCATCATGTTGTGATGGAGGTGTGTTCGATGAATCTGCTGGCATCTAAATGATTGAAGACAAAGGTTGGTTGTCAAATCGTTGAATGTTTAAAGTTTTGAGATATTGTAGCCATGGTATTGCTTACAGGATGTGCAAAGTAGTCACTCCTCCTCTCCCCAAAGTTCGCCTCGGTTCGTGAAGCTGATCAACTACACTGAAACAGATGGTGGGGAGTAGCGATATGCAAATTGCTTTCAAAGATCTAACTTGGGCACCTGGGCGATGGAGCTTTCAGGAACAAACTCTGCAAGAAAGTCTCAACAGTGCGGCACCTTTCATGAACCCATATGACCATGAACAACATCATACAAGCATGGACCTACAAGTTGAGACTACACCAGACTTGCAGATGACCAGAGAAAAAACCCTTCCGCGGACCATGCTCCTCAGCGGAACGTCCTCCGTTTGACCTCCATGTGACGCCTCCGCAGACCTTCCCCCCCGCACCCAAGGACCTGGTCGCTCTCAAGATGTCCGACTTCCATCGGCAGGTGCCACACCCGTGCGGGCACTCAAGCACCCAACCCACTGTAGGCTGGTACTGGTCCGGTGCGAAGATCCGACTTTTAGAGAGTCCGTAGAACACCAATCATGCTGTGGCGGGCGCTATTTGTTCACGTACCGTTTGAGCTGATGAATTGGGAGGCTTGCAAGATGTTGGGTAAACGTGGGGGGTTAGCCCCGAACGCAACACACCGAGGGTGAAAAACCATGTGTTTTACAGGGCTTCGTGGCTTTCCGGACACTCAAGTTATCGTCTTGCAACTCATGAGTTGCAAGACGATAAGTTGAATGCGTTTTGACGGACCCAACTCACCCGCCTGCTCCATGTAAAGCTTGCCAAGGCTCATTGTTCAGCCGCCAGACATAAGTCTTGTTCCCAATTGAGCCATTTGAGCTCACTGTACAATTGAGCTGGTGGACAAGTGTCTTGCACAGCTTCTCTATGTATTCTGACAGCCTCGAGCATTGAGTCCAACCCTGGATGTTGGCGGAACCACAACGCTGCGAGGCCTTCAACGTGCTGTCGTTGCAGCTTTGCATCGCAACGGCCAAGAAAACCCATTCTACGCAGTGTTAAACAAACCTCGAACGTCGTCCTCTAAGCCAAGAAAAGCGGTCACCGAGCGAACGAAAGGTCACCGAGTCGACAAGTCAACGTCAAAGTCGATGTACGCGAGTAGTAACACGGACGAAGCTGACCCCAACCCCCCCCCACCCTGAAAGACCGATCGGATATATGTTGCCGGCGGGGCTAACCCCCGTTGGCACAAGATGTTGCAAGGGTCCACGTGCTTTGGCTTGGGCCTTTGGCTGGAGGTGCCATCAATCAGTTTCATTCTTCTTCTTCTTCTTGTCACGTTTGTTTCCTTGACAGACGACTCCGTTTCCTGCAATTTCCTGCATGATGCCTGCCATGTCTATGCTGTGATATACTTTCTGACATGTCCTTCGACCTTGACATATGTTACGGACTCGCGCGCTACGTTCAAGCGCATGCGACCCAACATGTTCCTGCAGGGAGGGAAGGCTGTCCATCTTCCATACAAAATGCACCTCAGAACACTGACTTTTGGGTTGTTTTTCTGTATGAGGTGGTTTCGTTTGGATGTTTTCGCCATAATGGTCTATACATGAATTAAGGCTTCATTACACTATATATTACACTCAACATTGTGCTTCGTGCTCGACAATTTCCTTGCGCGTGCAGCACCTAGCACCAGGTCCGAGGCACACTTGACGCAAGACTGCAAAGAAGGAACGCACTGACACATATTCCAGAGACCGTCACCAGACAAGTGAGAAGAACATATAATATGTATGTATGTTTACTTTGTGTTTATGAACCATGAGCATGCTGCATGTACATGCACCTTCTTTACACCTTTCCAACTACCCCTCTTGCTTTGCCAGTTCTGGATTCGCCAATCCAGCTCCACACCACTCCACCGGGCCTTTGCTCCGCACCGCTCCGCCCGGCAGGTGAGTGTCCGCACGGACCTGCGGGAGCGCACGCGCCGCGGCATCACCGTCACCGGCTTCGACGCCGTCATTGCGCCACAGGACCGGAGGGTCCGTCGTCATCACGGACGCGGAGGGCGGAGGGGCCGGTGTGGTAAGTGGTAGATGAGATGCAACTCACAGAGGTAGACATGGCAAATCATGGAAATATGAGGAATTATGTGGTGCTGCGTGTGGATGTGTAGCTCATTCAGTTTTCCCCAACAGTGAGTGGTGATTTTGTTTTGGAGCGCCCCCGTTTGCTCAAGTATATAGTTAAGTTTTATAAAATATCATGTGCAGCATGCGTTCGTGGAGGCACGAGAAGCCCAGTGGCCGGACCATGTCCCACAGAAACCCGAAAACCTCGATGTCCGAGTTGGTCAGACCTCCCAAGAGTCCAGGGTGCTTTCTCCGGGGGGGAAGCGCGTCCCAAGTCAGTCGGGGAAAACGACTGAGCATGGGAGCATCGATGTCCAAAAAACGCCTGCGGCCAGTGGATTTTGGATCCAATCATATATAATATATATATATGTGTGTGTATATACATGGCTGGTGTTTACAACCTATGTCATTTGTCAAACATGTTGTGTCTAAGCTTCGGTGGATTTGTTGTTGTCATCTGGGGCGTATCACAAAAAAATCAAACATATTCAAACCAACCATGGTTTTCGTCCTTGAAGGCTGAGGGTATAAGGATTAGAGTCCTGTCATGACCATGTCTACCGACTCACCGAGTCGTCCACACCGAGTCCTCCGCGCCCGGGCTGGGCTGCCCGGGGAAAAGAAGGACCCGTGAGCGGTCGGGCCGATTCGGTGACCAGGTCCCGTGGAAAAGAGGAAAAGTCATCTCATATCCAAGGAAGAGGACATATGGAGCTTCCAGCTAGTGCAAGATCAAGATTTGTCCAATTGTAGGATGACATCAGAACATCAATCCGGTTGAACCCAAACACTTGCTATCGCACCTCGCCAGTCACAGATGTTGGGGAAGTCCACGTTTTCGCACAACGAGGGAACAGCTCCTGGTGCCAATCTTCCGATTTCCGCTCTCCGTTGTGGTGTGGTTGAGGACCTTCCCGCGTGGTTCAAAGTGCTCTATGAAGAGATCGGGGTCAGGAAAGGCACTATTCATCCAGGCAAACACGTGCCCCAAACCGCGGACAAGATTGAGTTATTGAACTATGGTCAGTTCCAAGGTTGCAGTTGTTGCAACTCTTTCAGAGGGTTAAGAACAGCAATGTCCAACGCAGTTGTTTGCATCGTACTATCATCATTATGTTTAATTCCTTTATATGTGAGTTGTTTTTTCAATGCGTTAGCTGCATATCATTTAAGTGGTAATGTCATGAATTCAGCACTACACATGGATCGAACACATGCGTCCAACAAAAAACACCTGCTCTTGGAGGAAGAGGACGACCGATTGCTACGGATCTCTTGGGTTCTCTTCGGGATGGTCCTGGCTTTTCTTTAAAAAGAAACGGAGTCTATACCGTATGCTTTGCCGTATTAATTTAACCCATCAAGGAGTGGCTCCAATATGAGTCCCTTTGTTTTGATTTTTGTTCACCCCAGATGAATCTAGATGGTTCAATCCATGGCAGGTGGCAGGTGATTCATCTAAGGAGTCTACACCTCTTGGAGACCCTATCTTGTTTTGGGAGCTGTAGGAGGTCCAGTGACCCGTACCGTACCTGTCCGCTGACCCTTCGTCCGAGGTTTTGGGAAGCGGTGTGCACTGACCAAGTCGCTTATGCCCATGACGGCTCAGCTTTAAACACCACGAAGGGCTTCTTGGTGATGAATTGGTGTGTGGGTGATTGTGGGTGTGTGATGTGTGATGTGTGTGGGTGTGTGGTTTCTACGTGTTTTTACCTACCCAGGAAAAATGGATAGCCCTGAAAAACTTACCGGAGTTGCTTTTTGCTTGTTTGAGGAGATGAGCAGATTTGAGCAGGATTTGTTTGTGGAGATGCTGAAGGAGTTTGTTGGACGGTTTTCTCCCAGCTGCGAAGCCCCATCCGACGCTCCGCTAGCCATCTGAGGCCTGGAATGCTGCTGAGGGGGGTTCGTGAGCATGAAGAGCAAGTGGATTGGCCAGAGCCAGTGGGTCCGCACTTGGGACTTCCAAAACTGGTTGACTGGTTGACTGGTTCTGACATGTGTGACAGTGAGTGTGGAAACAGTTATGTTATACAAGGGTTTTGTCATGTTTTGTCTCTTCTAAAGCAGCCCTCGACCCCATGTGAACCTTGGGGTGGGACAGAGTTTCTTTTGCATTGCCAACAAGCAGGTAGGCTGGTGCTCCTGTGTGCTTTCCAGTGTCCACCCCAAACATAGAGAAACGATGAGAAACACAGCACCATGGTTCAGTCATTGGAATGAAAGGGGGGTTATAGCCGACGTTTGTACGTGCCACGTGAGTAGGGGGGAAGCAAGTCGTGCCTGTACGAACTGTCACGGGTGTTGGAAAAAAGCGCCAGCTTCTGCAGAATGTGCCTCAGGCTGTGCCTGGATGATCACTAACGTGTGTTGGCAGGCATGTTCCCTAGGTGCCTTTTCACCGGATGCATGGGATGTTCTCGACAAGCGGAGCTCCAGCAGTCTCCGGAACCCACCCGTGGATTCGGGGGGCAACGCTCTTGATCATAGAGAATGGCCATCTAAACGTGAAGACTTTGCTGACTATGGGCACCTCTATCTCGAGAAATCCCAGCATGGAAGTCGGTGATCGTGGTTTTGGACATGTTTCGAGTAGTAAGACCACACCGTACTCCTCTATGGTTGAACTCTTCACCAACTTCATCTTGCCCTCAGTGCGCATGGCGCCATGGATGCCATGGGCTTTTCACAAGACCGAGACCCTTCACCAAAGACTACCGCTGAGTCAGCTGCTGTTGCTACTTCCACCGTATTTGGTGGAATCCGACTTCCATGAAGCTGCAGACCAGCCGTGTGGCGGCCAGCGGCCCGGCACTGACCCTCCGTTTGCAACCGAAAAAAGCGGCCCTGGTCTCGGTGCGACTCCCTGCGACTCCCTGAAACCTGGCTCAATTGGGGGGGCCCGTTTGGACGTCAAGGTCTTTTCATAGGAGTTGAAGACGAAGGCTGTTGGTTTATAGGTCTCGAACTTTTTGTAGATTCCTTAGCCACACGACGTCCTGCCGTGGTATGCTGTACGTTTGTGTTGTGCATGGTAGTCGGCATTTATTTTCGGAGATACACCCTGGAACTAACATGGAAGTGGATGGCATGGCCCCTTGGAAGACCATGTTCCTCTACAAACAGTGGGTTTTCCACTTCCATCTTAGTTCCAGGGATAGTAAATAGTCATGTTCATTATGATTTTGGAACGAGGCTGGCTGCTGGCTGCTGGGCCCAAGGTTTTGCGAAAGACTCAGAGGTTGGAATGAACTCAGGAGGGGCATAGATAAACTCACATACCTGGACTTTCAAGGGGTGTCCAATTGGAGATCCCTAAGCAGTGCAGGGGTAGTCCAGCCAGGACACCATTGGATGTTCCTGGATGTTCCTGGTATCTAGATCATAGATGATCATAGATTATCATAGACAAACTCACATACCTGCCAGATTTCTTGGGATTCCTCCAAGAACCCGCTCAACGAATCCCTTTTTTGGGGATGTGTATTTGAGCACCCTTGCAGGCCTTGCAGGAAACCGTCCAAAAACCTGTTCACTTTAAGTGGCACTCGCAGAGCTTTGCTTTTCGCTTGCTTGCTTTTCGCTGGCGGCCAGCACGTTGATCGCCACACAAAAATGGAGAAAAACTCCAGGACCCCCAACGTTTGAGGAGTTGGATCCACCATTGATCAACCTGTCGGTGTCTTGGTCTCTTCCGTCTCGTCATGTCTCGTCTTGCGGAGCGGGAGGAGGTCGACGAAGTGACGAAGAGGTGTTGGCATTGTTTCGTTCAGGTGATGGGGGCCACCCGGAAAGCCAAGTAGCAAAAGAGATAAACAAATAAACAGATCAAATCAAATAATACTTAACTGATCTTAACTGCTTAACTTATAAGTGTTATTATTTGATTATAATATTATAGTTTATTTAAAACTTATTATATAATTGGTGTAAACCATGTCGGATATTCTAAGGACAATGGTACGAGTTTAATAGGCCTAGCCTTCCTCCACAATGGTCGGATTCTCAGCTCATCCAATCGGCGCACGGTGAACCCCCACAGGCCTTGGGCGCCTTTCGTCGGAACGAGGCCCCAGTGAGGACAGGTTGGTTGGGGTCGGCAGCTGGAACGTATACGAGTGGATGTTGATTGAAGTTGAGAGGATCCTGGATCTATTTGGGTTCCTTGGGTGATTCCTTTCACCCAGGGTTTTCCTCTGAAAGGTCATGTTCTAAGCCGCTTACTCAAGAGGGAAACCATTTGCCTTGGTTCCCTGGAGAATCCAAGACACGCGCGCCAGCTGCGAGCGCTGGGAGGAACTCGCATTGGATTGCGACCTCGGGGCAGTTCATCCGGCTACCCGGCAAGACCGCGAGGCAAGACCTGCCCAAGCCGCAAGCTTCCGAAGCTTCAAAGCCCAAAGAGGCTCTCTTTGGAAAGTAAGTGGCCCTGGAATATTGAGCTGAGCCATCTACTGGGCCTTCCTGAAAACGGAAGTCAGTATCGCTTTCTAAATCAGGTTCAGGTGGTGCCTCCTCAGCTTCATTGACCGGTGTTGACTCACTTCGTCTATTCTCCGGAGCCTCCGGCCACAGGGGTGTGGGGGACTGTGGGGGGTTTCCACTCCACCCGTGGGGAGAAGCGGGGCTGGACTCCAGGGCCTGGCTCTCGGAGCAGCAAGAAGAGACCGATGCTCAGATTGCCGCTGCCCGACAGAAGCTGAAGGCCCTGGTTTTTCCGGAGCTGAAGCAGTCGGACGGACAGGCGTGTGTGGCTGGAGGGCTTTGCATCCACACGCTATGGTATACCTTAGTGGTTGGACAAGATAATGAACCATGATTGTCGAGACTACTTACCTTGAAGATCCTTGAAGTTGTTACTTGCCATTTTCAAGGCGACACCCGTTCTCCGTATTTCTCAGAGGGAGGAGAACGCCGAAGCAATGGCGGCCTGCCATTCTCGGATGGCTTGGGGCTTCGAAGCGAGATTTGGGGCTCCGACGGAGACCGTCAGGTGACCATCCACTTCCCAAGATCTTCCTCCAGCCACGAAGACCTCATGTACTTGATACACTTTCCAAGATCAATTGCAGGGATCAGGACAGAACAATCAGATGCACTTGGGACAAAGGAGATAACAGGCGTTTTGCTACATACGGTACATATTACAGCATAAATATATGTATCATATTACAATCAATACATGCAACATATTTATAAGTTACCGTATATAACTATATAACTATGCATTCATGTTTTGTCTCTTGGACGCATTGCCAAATAACCTTTGGACAACCCCTTCCAATGGCTTTTGAGAGGGTGATCTCGATTGCCACCCATGAGCGTCCAGGTGCAGATGCAAGCCTTGCTGGCCGAGCACCCACAGGTGATTCCGAGCGGGCTGTCGGAATGGAAACTCCTCGTGCTTCTCTCAAACTCCAGGAAGACCCAGCGCCTCACCTCCTGGCCTTACTACTAGGAGCAAGGACCAATCCGGCGCGCCGAGCTCCACGCCTGGCCACGGACTCCGCCGGTCCATCGTCCGAAGCGCAGGTCACGGACCTCCAGTCGGGCGTGTGCGAGTTGCTGACGGAGGTGAAGGACGGCAGCGAGGATCCGGTGAGCAGTCCATGTGAAGAAGCACCCGCCCGCGCTACCGGTCTGATTCAGGAGCCTAGGTAACCTGTGGATAACGCAAAGGTATAATATTACAGATGAATTGGTATTATCGTTGGTTTTGAGATGTTTTTCGATGGGGTGAAGCATGTGTTGGTGTTGCAGGTCGCTGTTGAAATGAATACCATGAAACCAGGTGACACGTCATGACGTCTCAGGGCTGACACGTTTGACCTCTCCGGATTCTCAGAAGAGGAGTGCCGGGACAGAATCGATGAGTGATTCTCAGATTTCCCAGACACTCCATGGGACTGCCATATATATGCCGATCAGTTGGGGTGGTTGACCTGGGGTCAATGGGGCGGCAGTCCTACATGTCCTATGGCAGTCCCATTAGTCGTGTCTGGGTTTGCATTAAACATTTGAGGAAATGGTCGTTGGTGAGGGGAGTTGCTTGGGGATTTTCCAGGGATCGATGATGGGATCCATCGTTGATGTTCCGATGCTCAGGGGAATGGCCGTTGGTGTCGCGTGCATGCTTTCCATGGTCCGATCATAGTGCTTTCCATTTTTCATGAACTACGAGCGAAGCTGGCCGAATGCCCACCCCACTGTCAGGAAACGTCGAATCAACTGAAGGAGGAGGCGGCCACGGGGGCGTAATGATTGATGCAATGCTTTGCTCAGAGAGAACTCCCAATGGCATGACGGACTTCGGAGAACGGACGAGATGGGCACGGCTTGAGTTTTCTTCGTTTGATCTGAGTTGTTGTCCTTGTTTCGCCTAACCAAAGCAGAGCTGCCAGTCCCGAGACGGACGACGGAGACGGCATGGGACGGATCGCCAGGAGACGGGCGAAAGAAAAAGGAATGCAGCTTGGATTGCTTTACTTGTATCATCATGCACGCCCCAGGCTTGGGCGCATGCCCAAGCAAACATAGGCATTGTATGATGTTTGAAGATCCAACAAATGGTTTCAGGTGTTGATGTGTGTGCCGTTCTGCCCGCTGCACATACATTGGTTTGATGGATGACATGTTCCCGTTGGATCCCTTTGGACTGCGTGCGCTCCGATGAATGTCCTCTAGCAAGGCAGGAAGACGTGACAAGCCCCTGCACAAAGAAGCCGAAAAGCTCCCCGCACCTTCCCTGCTAAAGGCTTTTCTGCACTCCCATCATATTCGGCCGGAACTCTATTGTTGAGCAGTCCTGAAAGCCTTTTAATTCTGATATCCATCCTCATCCCACATGACTCTAGTGTATCACATGATCTCAAACCAAAGAAACGCTTGAAATACCAAGACCACCGGTTGACCGGTTGACCGTGTCAAAACCCAAGCGCTCCGCTCCGCGCCGAGGTCTTGGATTACTCTCGCTTCGATGGCATCGTGAGAGGCTCAGAACAGCCGAAGCTGGAGCGGAGCGATACGGGCCGAGCGACCGAGCGATGCCGGAGCGACACGCTGGGTTTGGCTGCCCCAAACCAGCAACGAGGCGAAGGACATGCAGGATCCGAGTGTTTTGGGTGAGATGGGAGTCTTGATTTCGATGGGGAATGGGTTGTACACCTGGAGCGAGTCCACCAGTCCACCGTCGGCCGAGAGAGAGACCGGTCCACGGTCGTCGGTGGTTTGGGTTGGACACTTCTCCACCTTCCAGGTCGCCTCAGACTCGGAGGAGGACTAGCGAAAAAGATGGCGGCTCCCGGCGGCAGGTGCACTATCGGGCCAGGTGGTGAGGTCACAGATGACCAGGTGGACGCTGCTGGGAACTCCAAGCCCTGCTACAGGGCCCTACTACAGCCCTGGATCATCATGTTCATTGGACGTTGCCTCACGTGCTCCGGCTCCTCATGTTGATGTTTGAGACTAATTGAACCTATGGGATGCACTGGGGATGCGAAGAGATGTGGAGATATAGTCAGACAACATTAGCAATCATGGGCACGCCAAAAAGACTGCCAACCAAGTCTTCAAAAAGGACATGCTTTGCAGTTCCATATTGTCCTGAGAAGGCCCAAAGGTGTTCTCCACGTATCATACCATGCAGTAAAGACGTATAGATCGTATCACGCCAGTCCAGGGGTCCACGGTTCTCGGAACACGGCGGCCGTCTACGGCATTGCCGTCGGGTGTTAGCGTGGTCTATGTTTATTGACCGATCATTGAACCCACTGACTAATATGTTCTTCAAGTGACTTGAAACATGTTGAAACCATGCTTGGACTGCGGCGTGACATGGCGTCAGGGTGTCGTACCTGGTGCAAATTCGATTGGGAGGGCGGATGCGACTCTGGCGCTCCTTTGGGCTCAAGGGCGAAGGCGGCGAGGCCACAAGAAAATTAATATATATATATATATTATAATGTTTTAAATCTGAATGATTATGTCAATGATGTCTCAGTGCCAGGGCCTGTAATATGAGATGTTCAACGTGCATCATGTCAGATGGGTACAGCACGGCCGTCGATTTGGTCAGAGATTGGACGAAGAGATGAGAAAAGTAGTCCTGACATGTCCTGACCATGAACAGTTTTCAAGTCAATACATGGTTTGTTTCAATCCATCGAACTCCTTCATGTGCCCCCCACTTCCTCGCAATGGCGCCATGGCCATTTCTACAGCTACCAGGCCAGGAAAAGGGTTTGGGGTGTATGCTGGAGTGTTTGGCAATCCTTTTGGATTCTTTTGGCAGGTGGGAGGCCTTCAAATCATTTCAATCTCCTGCGACATTGGGCCTGTGCAGGTGCAAATTCCTTCCAAGCTTCTTGGGTCGCGCATTCCAATTTTCAAAAGCCCCCAAACACAACAGGACATGGTCTTTGTTGATGACCATGGGAAGATCGGTCTTTCTCCTGCAAGTGGAGGCATGATTGCTTTGGCACCTGATTTGTTGATGAGGCAATGGGCACGAACCGCATAGGACATTCATGGAAATTCATGTCAAACATCCAAGGGCAATGCTGGGTATGTTTGGAGAAAGAGCCCGAACTGCATTCGTGTAGCTCTTCTGACTCGCTCCGTGACCTCGGGAGCTTACCCGCGAGCAAGCTCACTCGCTCCCCGACTCCCTGGGTTCGGTTTAGGTCAGTGAACCCGACTCGTTCTTCTACGCGTCGACTCGTTCGGTTCGGGGTTCTCCCATTTAATGCACACCCAAATTACAGTGGGCCATCAGAGGTTGATGGCACAGACCCGAGGTCCTGAACAGATGGGGGTCCAGATAAACCACCGACATTGGGGGCTGTGCCATCTACTCTCAATCCACTATTTCCAGTTTGAAATCCCTGGAACCTCTCAGAACTTTTCCAATTTCTAGAACCCTTTCAGAGCCTTCCAGTGGCAGGTTAAAGCTCGACCTAGCGGCGGCCTCCGCCTTGCTCGGCGCGGTCATTGTCACCGCGGTGTTTTGGTGCTTTGGTCCCACGTGGTTTGGTGCCAGGATTTGGGCGGGAAGGGCCAGCAGGTGTGGTTTACATGGTTTATCATCATACGACTTCCGTTTTATGTGATATACATGTGTGGTTGTTTCACCATGTTTTGCCGGTTGCGGCGGTTCTTCAGACCGTCTTTGGATCATCGAAGACATACATGTTTTGATGAGGGCCGCCGGGCCCACGGGTCCCGGATCCGAAGCAAAACCTAAACCCCAAACACTCCACGGGACGGTCGTATTTACCTACATTGGGGTTGTGGTTTGAGGGATCAATGGGGCGGCATAAATGGCAGTTTCATGGAGTGTTTGGGATTGCTTTGGGGCAGGGAATTCATAGTATCAAACATATAGAACGCCAGACCTGGAACCTGTCGAGACTTCGAAGAGCCCATCGCTTGCTGAGGCGACGCCCCAAGGCTGCCGTGCCCCAGCCGGTTCCAGTAGTGTTCAGCTACCCTGTCCAGTCTGAGGCCGGGTTGCTCGGTCATTTCAGAATTTTGAGATGCTTATGGTGAGATGGTAGAGGTCACAGGCAAAAACGAGACCGGAGACCATCATATTATATTGATCATGTTATATGTCAAGGATGTCACAGACCACTTCATCCTGGAGACCTCATCCTATGGGATGTGTACTTTCATCGTTTTTTTCCTTTGGAACTCCACCCGGGACCTCCAAGGTCGTCCGGGTGTTGGCGAGCTGTTCGAACGTGTCACACGGTCGCTCGCTGTGGCCCTAAAAGAAGCAGTCGAAACAAGCTCATTTGCATCGTACGCGGAGTTCGTTGGGTATATATGAACTGTAAACTATACGATGTTGCATTCAATTGGTTCATTGCCTTCGATGATGGCCTCCTCTCAGTTGAGACGCCGCGTTCGACCTGCCACAAGGACAAGGAGGAGCCTTCCCAAGAGGAGGCAGTAGATTTCGACCTGCAGCTGCAGGAGGACGGTCATTTGGAGCGTGAAAGAATCTGAGAGTGCCGAAGTGGTGCACCAGGTGTCCATGAAAGTTAAGTAGAACTCCGACTTGCGATAAAAAAAACACGTGTGAAAGGCGACAAAATCGTTTAGGAGAAGAGACGAATCCATGGTTCGATGGCGGCGATGGGCGCTGATGGGCGGTGCCTGGTGCCTGGAGCTACTGGTAGCGTCCTTGTTCCTATAAGTAGTAATGCCAATGTAATGCCAGGAGCTACTAGTAGCTTCTTGCTACTAGTAGGGTAGGTGCTACTAGTAGGGTAGGTGACTACCCAGGACATGCAGATTTTGCGGAGTGACGTTTTCTTTGAAAGGTTTGACCAGCAGCAGTTTGCGGGGTCATGGTAGTTCCTTCAGGAGGATAGAGTCTTGTGCATGTTTTTGCGAGGCTGCTAGTTATACCGTTATACCCTTCGTTGAGGGACCAGGTTTCAATTTGCATCCAGCCGGTTGGGCGAAAGGAGTCACGACTTCTTCAAGAAGCAGCGCGGACGGTGAAACTGGTGCTCTCCACTGGCGCCTTCCAAGCCCTACCTCATGCAACAGCCTTAGACCTCGCTCTGCATCACCACCGGTCCCCACCGGTCACCTCACCTCAGGCAGCCGATGTCACGACCCAGCGCCGCGACGACCTGCGCCTGCGCTGGCGCGCCACGTGTGGGCCATGCGGTCAGAAGATTGAAGAAGCAACTGTGCGAAAATTCCCCGCCCCTTCTCGTGAAACACTACTCCACCCTGGAGGGTTGAACTCAAAGCAGGACAGGCGCTGAATTGGGTTGGGTGATTTCATCGCTCAGGTTCATGTGGCACAGAAGCAGCTGGATGCCATCGCGTCGAAGCTGGATGAGGCTTCATACGAATTCTTTGGGAGGTGTTTACTGGGCGTGCTGATTGGGTAGCACGAACCGGTGGAATGGCTCTTTTCCAACAGGCTCCGACTCTCCTCATTCATCCAATGTTGGGATGCTTTTTCATACATGCACACCGCGGCACATGTTTGGAGCCAAAGAAGCATCCCTTTCGTCCGAAAGCAGAAAGACATCTAGACACATCTCAGTGTCCTGATGATCCGGCCAGACGCTGGACCGGGACGAGCGAGACGCAACTTAGTCGACCCACCTGTGGGCGGGACCTGTGGGACCTGTGGGCGGGACCTGGAGCGCTCTCTGGGTTTTTCAGATCCAGCGTGAGGCAAGATCCAAATGGGCCATGCCATCAAGCTGGGAGTCCAGAGATAGGAGTGTCCGGTTTTCGGGCCCCGTCCAAAGCCATGGTCAGACTCACCACAAAGCCATGTCACACACCTGGTCCAAAACGAATGACCAAAGGGGAAGGCGCCACTTGAGGGGTTTTGCCTGACTTGGTTTGAGGTATGTGGGCAGCACCTTTAGTTTGAGACATCCCAAAGCAATCCCAAACTGCCATATATGCCGCCCCATTGACCCCTCAAACCACCCCAATGTAGGTAAATATGACATATACATGGAGTGTTTGGGATATACCTGGAACCCAGACATGACCTTTGTTTTGATAGGTTCCAGGTATAACTATTTTTATATGGTTGAACGCAGGATGTTCAGGTGGAGAGGACAAAGCTCTAAACTGATGAGCTGTTCTTGCTCGGAAGCCCTACAAAAAGTTGGTTTGATTCACGTGTATAATCGACACGAGTCCAAATCAGTTTGCTATAACAGTAATGCAACCCCCCTGCAAGAAGAATAAACATCAAAAAGCGACATGGCAACGCCTGCAGAAGCAGTGTATTCAGATGTACTGTATTCAGTGGGTTTCAATTCCTAAGTTAGCCACCTCCAAAAACCCTTGGTGGCAGCAAGTCAGCGGCTTTCTGCCTTGCCGCCTCCTTTTGCAGCATTCGCTCCGCCCACCGGCATGTCATGGTGGGACTGCCTCGCTGGATGCTGGCCACGTTCGTGCCGGTGGTCCCACGAACGTGTCTCCGCGCCGTTGGTCTTTGACAGCTGCATTGTGCGGCGGATATGCTCGTCGAGCGGTGCTCTGGAGTGGTTTGGGAGTTGGATGTTCTGATTGGAAGGGGCGCAACATCATGCAAAAGCAATGGTCTTCGTATGCGTTGACCCTGGTGTTGTTTAAAAGAAGAACGAAACTTGTGAAATTATGTGAGGAGAACCTACTTTTGAGTCATAAGGGGCTCCCCCTAGTGTAGATCAGGCAGCTTCAAAACAGTCAAACATGCTTAGCAAGGAGGCTTGCGGATCCCCCTTGGTTGCGCCATACTGAAATCCTAGGGGTAGACGTGATATTTCAGAAAAAAAACTTTCGATCAAATTCGCTGATAAGGAAGTCAGGTAGGACCCCAGGAAAATACACAAGAAATGGGGCTCTTTTGAAATCCTTTTGCTCAGGGTAAGGCGCCAGGATTCCAAAAACACGTAAGACTACAGGATTTCACTAATATTGTAGGATTTCACAAGGTAGAGATGCTGGGGTTGAGCTAGGATTTTAGATATTCTAGAGATACTGGAGAGGACGCTTTTTGCTGTGGGTGCTTGTCGCCAATTTCGTTGCAGCATTTGCTTACAGATCTTACAGTATCTGCTCGGCTGATAGATACACATATATACAACATAAGATTGCAATCAATTTAATCAAATGATGGCTTGCGTATGGGGCCATGTAACCGTTTGTTTTTTTAAATGTAAACAGTGGTACAGTCGAAAAAGCACGCTCGCTGCTTGAGTGCCTTTGGGAGGGCACTGGAGGGACCAGCTAAGGTAGATACCCAGGATTTTACTAAACGTTTGATCAGCCTGGACTCCTTGTTTTTTCCTTGGTTCCCAACCCCCTGAACACACGTCGGTCCAAAGGATTTTACAAAAAGCCCCCGTTGGGAAAAAAAGGCTAGGGAACCAATGAAAAAATACAAAGTCACCTTGGTTCAGTAGGATTTTAATACGTAAAATCCTGGGGATCTACCTTAGCTGTCGGTACGAAGGGGGATCTTGCGGGGTTGTGCAGGCAAGGACCACCCTGGAGTTTGGATACTTTCTTTGTGCGTTTTGGCCGATTTGGGTGCTTTTTGGCCGCGATCTTGGTGTCCGAATCTCAGGCTTGAACTACAAGCTGATCATCTCACTGCCGCATTCCTACAACCATCCAGAGGCTTCCAGAGAGAGCTATCCCGTGGTCTATGCCTTAGATGCCGAACCTTACCTCTTCCCACTGCTCGCGGTCGTGGCCCGCACTGAACACTTCTTCAAGCGGAGCACCTGGTTTCCTGACTTGATCATCGTTGGCATCACCGCAGACCTCGAGAAGGACGCACCGAAGATGGACCCGACTGGGCCCCCAGTAGTAGGGGGCCGTCAGAGGATTGGGTTTCTGTGTTTTTTTAGATCTTTGTGTTTGATCTTTTTAAGGGGGGATCCAGTCATGTGTTTCTGTTGCTTTAAGGCTCAACTATTGCAACCTGAAAAAACAACTGTATGGCGCAGAGTGAATTAGTAAATGTGGGGATTGCCCCTAGTGTGAACCACTCATCGCGTGGACCTGACAATGCATAGGTTACTGGTTATTGGATGCAACATGCATAGCATAGCCAGGGGATTCTATAAACCACCCGAACTGGGTGATGCTGGTATTTATTATAATGCATACTATTTCATGTGTTTTTGTGGATGGCATGGCCCCGAGTTTGGATGACGGTGGTGAACTCCGGCCAAAGCGCTGGATGACTTCTGACAGGACTGTCAGAACTCCTCGGGCATCAACGTGAAAAAGCTGTGGGATGAGCTTCGTCCAACTCGAGCCAGGGATTACCTACCCACATCGGCCGAAAGCCCTTGGGGTGCACCAGGGGCTTCTTCACTGAAGGCCTGAAAGTATCCAAGAGATATCCAATTGTTTGGACCTACCACGCACGTGGGTAACATGAAAAGACCTTTTTCTTGAGCGTGGGGCTGTTCGATGCTATATATAACTGTTTATCATAGCAACATGTGGCTCCACTGTATTTTCAACCCTGGGCACTCGATGTCATCCAGGATGTCTCTGGCCATGCGAGCACCTTCTGTGACTTCCTGTCCTCGATGGTCGTTCCATATGTGGATCACCACTTCCGCACCACGAAGCAAGGACGAGCTTTGACGCTCAGAGTGGTCCCAGAACAGCCCAACACGTCACCCTTCCGACCCCAAAATGAACCAACCTGGTCTGTGTATCACTTTTTGGATGACCCCCAAGGAGGTCAAACTAACCTGTATGTATGGGCAACACTTGAGCGCCGCTACTGACACAGCTAGTAACCGGTCAACTCCAAGAGTTGCCGAAAAGGCTGATAAAGCATCACCAGGCTGTGGTCATGTGAGTCAGGATCTTGGAATCTTGGGAAGATGGAGATCACCAACCGAGAAGAATAGAACATGAGGATTTTAAACCCTATGAATCCAAACGCGTTTCTCACCAAACACGCATGTAAATACTGCATGATTGGCCAAGTATGTGAGTACATGATTGGATTGTCAGTGAATGGGACACGGATGAGTAGTTCCTGATGGATTGGTTCATGATCAGGTATTCCGTCATATTCTACCTTAGATCCAGGTATGTTTAAAAAGGGCGTAATTAAGATGATTGAACCCTTTGCTCCAAACAGAGGCACCAACCAAAGCTGACGGATCGGGGGATGGCCCCCAGGGCGTGGTTTCTTGTACCCACAAACGCTGGCCCACGTGCGCAGAGGTCCATGAAACGGAACATCCAAACAAAAACAATGCTTGTTTTTTTGAACCCCGAACTATTCAGATCTATTCAGATCTACGGTTGCTTGCACCGAACTATTCAGATGATCTATTCAGCAGATTTGGAACCCCGCTTTGAACGAAAGGCCTTTGGGCATTAGAAACAGCGTTTAGTGAAGTGAGGATCGGCAAGTCGTTTGGCGGCTCCGGAGTAGCGCATGCAATGCTGGATGCAGGCTGCTCGCGTTGCTTTCAGTGCCTCGCTGGAGATGGTTTCAGACTCATCCCTGTGGCTGGCAGACCAAGCCTGCAGCAAGGGTTTGCCACAGACATCTTGGGATTTCATGACTTGCGGCGCACATTAAAAAGAACACACACACACAATGAAGGCCATTGGATCATTGGATAGATCTTGTTCGCTCTAGAAATGTTTGCATCTTGAAGGACAGGCAAGCAATCCTCAAATGAATAGTTAGACAAAAACTGAAAACTGTTAACATTTGCTAGCCCTGGTCAAGATGTGAGGGATGGGAGCGGTAGTGGACCATCAGGAAGGAAGGAAGGAAGAAAGAAAGAAAGAAAGGAAAGAATGGATGGACGCAAGGAAGCCAAGGAAGCAAGGAAGGAAGGCAGGGAGGGAGGAAGGAACAAGCAAAAGTGTAGAGCAGGAAGGAGCGCCTTTTGTAGGCCACCCTAGGACAAAAACAAGAGCCTACCATGAAATCTGACTTTTAAGGGGCCAATGAGTTTCCGCTCCTTTGCCTTGCAATTCCCTTTTTATTTTCCTTGGAAATACCTGCCCAAGAGCAAAACAAAAGAATCATCTAAACAAACCACTTTTCCAGGACGATGCATCACCTGCGCACAAACATTGAAGTTGACCACAGTGGAGGGTCTTGAGTAGAAGCAAGTCCTGACAACGAAGTTCGTTGCTTCGTCAACGAAGCATCGGTCTTCCCAAAACGCCACGTGGGCGAGGTCTTCGTGCCTGCGTCGGCGACGTGTTTTTTCTTCTCGATGATTCTCCGTGCTTTGTCGCACCGTTTGCCGCACGCCGCATGTCCGAACATGCGACGGAGTGAACGGAAGATGAGTGTACTAAGTTGAGCTGATGGTACACGCCGTTTACACGCCATGAACATTCAAGCACACAAGACACAAAGAGGTACTTCCTGTTGGGTTCTCCTTCTTTGGCCTGGGACAACAAAGCCTTCTTCCGACTTGAAGAAGAACATCATCGAACGCTGACACCACTGGAGGCTTGCGTGTATGCCTCCTGCGGGAGCAAAGAATCCTGGAATAATTTTGGGAATGGTTTTTCAAAAGGTTCGACCAGGTCAGTCTAAACCGTTTTGCCCATTGAAAAAGTCTTGGATAGTCTTGGTGCAAATCCGTTTCTGGAAGACGTTTCCTTCCTGTTTTTTCTGCAAGATGTTGGGTTTCTCCGTTGACCTTTTTTGATAGGATAGGATAGGATTATAAAAACGTCATGGACATGTTTTTGGTTTTCAGGCCCCTGACGTTTCTGGCCATATCCTCGGTGTGTGTGTGTTTTGCCATTTTTGAGACCCCCCAAGGATCCCCAAGGTATAAAAACAATCACGGAACATGATGCATCATGTTCGATCAGAGCAAGCCAGGAAGAGAGCCAGAAACAACTCTTGCAAGACTTCCGAAGTGTACTCGAGAGCCGCTGCTATCCAAATCTCTCGATCACCCTGGAAGTGGTGGAAGGACGCACGCTTTTTTAAAGAAGGTGGCAGAAATCCAAATTCAAAGCACATTTGGCCCATAGATCACATATATTTATGTGCGTGTGTGCGTACCCTTGGCACTTGGCATGTTTCTATTATCTCACTCGCTCAAGATTTCGAGCATGTTCTGTGGCAAGCTAGGTTCGCGGGCCACACAACACAAAACCAAACACTCGTTTGGACACCAAACGGCAGACGGAGTCATCGCCGGTTCGCTCACGCGCACCCGACCCAGACGGCCAACGAACCCCCACGACGCCAAGTAGCAACACCACCACACCAGGCACACAATAAACCACAAGGCATTTGAGATCTCATGTTGAAAAACTGTGTTTGTTGGTGGGCTCCTTACTTTTGCGAGTCGTTTGATAAATATGATCAATACGAACAGTGTAGAGAGAAAACATGTTCTCTCCATGTGTTTCTTTGGTGGATTTGTTCTAAGACAGGAAGGCCCACAGCTGATCAAAACACACTTCAGGCCCAAGCATCTCTATCATACGATTCCTACCACAGCTGATCTGATAGGAGAAGACCACGGTTCCCTCTCCTATCCCTTCGCTTGTCGCTCCATGCGCTGGCTCCGGGACCGCTTGGCGGACACCAGGATCTGAAGCCGCGTAGAAACGATGCACCGAAGCTTCTGGAGTCGATGTGTCCGATGTGTCCCAGATGGAAGACCTCGAAGATTGTGGAAAAGGGCCTCAGTGAACAGTTGGAACATCTATATATAAGAACATCCATACGAACAAGAACATCCGAAGTACATCTCGAGTCATGAATCCGGGTGGTTTGCAACTGCCCTACAGTCCGTTCGCCGCGGCAGCTGGTTCCCTCTACGACTGTGCCACTGGCAAGTGATGATAGTTTCACTGGAGGGTTCATGATGAAAGCTATGGCGGTGGTCAGAAAGATGTCAAGCTATGCATTCTGCATTCTGTGCTTGCCATTCCCTCATGATCATGTGCTACCGACAGGTAGTCAGACAGGTAGAGAGACCAAGGACCATCAATGACCCATTCTCCTTTGCACGTCCGTTCAGACCTGAGACGTTTATTTACACTACCTGCTTGTGGAACATATTGCACTTATTTATACTGAGAGCTTGCGTGGGAGTTCACGCAGCAGTTCAAGCAATGGTTTTTGCTGCTGTTTTGCTGCTTTTGGTTGCGAAAGCGCTCTTTGTCGTTTCTCGAAGTCTCCAGCTTTCGTCTAACTCTTCAGCCATACCTGCTAAGGCAGATGGCTGTTATCCAGGCCAGACGGCCACCAAAACATTTGCATGTCGGTCCGGCTGCATGACCCAGGCCGCATGCCTTGGTGCTCACATTTTAGACCTAGGTCGTTCGTAGAAAAGTTGGTCTGCAGCTGCCCTGTTGGTGTGCTTGTGCTGCTGCTGCCGTTGCTGCTAGAATGCTGCTACCCACCCGTCACCCGTCCTTGATTACCAAACTTTCTTCCACCGCTTTCTCTCAAGTTGTATTTCAGGATACATTGTGTTGGTGTGGCAAAAACATTCAAGAAGGAAGTCGGAACTGCGGGGCTTGCCTGGAAGCATGTGGTTGCATAGTTGGGACCTTGATATTTTCCGGCTGCTCAGTGACTCGGATACCCGGAGGTGAAGATTCAAGACGTATTGAACGATTCCTAAGAGAAGATGAACACATTCAGCAACACACTTGCATCCCTTTGGCATGTTGTCCTTAGTAAAGCATCTCATCTAACACTCCCCGAAAATCATGGAAGTGCTCGGTGACAGGCCCCTGGAAGTCCAGTTTTCTCTACCAACACCGTGTTGATTGCCGCTCAATGACTCGCTAAATGGCGAACCCAAACACACCGTGTTTATCGCTGCTAAAGCTATACCTGCAGCCGGGCAAACCGGCAGGTCTCGGATCTTCTGAGTCCTCACAATATGTATTGGCGCTTTGGCCGGGATGAGCCCATGAAGCAGCTTCTGGAGCCTCGGAGCGGAGCGGTCGAACGGGGGGTTCGGTTCTGGAGCCTGGAGACTCCGACTTCATCAACGGTACGGGGTTATTAAGCAAGAGTCCATTGTGAAGCATTCTTGGACATGCAAATTGATGAGCAGGTTTTAGGGTGGCAGGAGTGTCACTAGCAGTGCAGTAGCATTATGTAGCATTGTTGTGCTGTTTTCGTCAGTTTTACCAAAAGAACATTAAATAGGAATCCTCAGGGCAGACTATTTCACCTCCGTTTGGTTATGATACCCTTCTTGCTTTTGCTGCATGGATAACCAACTAAGATCAGCAGGTCAGCACATGACAGCGAGATGGATAATAGATAAGATAGATACAATGATTTTCCAAGAGGTGTCTATAAATAGCCTCTTAGAGGTTAAGGGGTGTCCAAAAACCACCTGTTGGAAGGTCCTGGTAGGTAAATAAGATATAGCATAGATATAGAAAATACGTAATCTACATTCAGATGCTTTGGAACACCGAGGGCGACGTGCAAGTAAGGGGCGCCTTGCTGAAAAATGAACATACACTTCGGAATTGTTTGGTGGCCCACTCAAGTATTGAAGCTGCATGAAAGGAGAGTAGAAGGTTGGTACAGTTTGAGCACTTCCAACGTTCCTCCAAACGGCCAAGACTTCATCCTCCAAAACGTTCCTGACTGCTAGTAGTTCCGCTCAGGGGCTGAATGAATTGTCAGTTTTTAAGTGGCCCTCAATGGCATGCTTGAGTTGAAACAGAGCACCCACTTTGCAGCATCCAAAGCCTGCATTTGAGCAACTTGCTGTTTGAATTGCGGCTATTGCGATCTATTGTTTAACCTAGACAGGGGGAATTCTCATCCCAACTCCGCCTGAAGAGATTGTCCTATTCCAAGCCTAACTTTATTTGGCGGCCCAGGAGACACCTTTGTTACAACTGGCAGTGGCTTGACTGACTTTCGTCGAGAACCTGTCACAAGGTTTCAGATTCGCATGGCCAGGTTTTGGTCCGGTTTTGGGGTGCAAATGGACCCCATCATGCTGTGTTCCAGCGGTTTTTTTGCAGACACAATATGAGAGGCAGTGAGACCAAACAACCGGAATCACCTGGTTGGGTCTCTACTAATTCATGCTAATTCAAAGCCCGCCCTTTAGGGATGTTCAGTAGCACCAAGTGGTTCAGTAGAGACAAATGAAGTTCCACCTCAATGCAGGATTGCTCTGCTGACTAAACCCACTGAAAGCTGACAACTCCCTCCATGCACAATGTGCCCCATTACCAGTAACAGTCGGCAAGAGAATATCATATCAGAAGGGCTTGTAACATTGACTCTGACTCTTTTTTGACTCTGGACTCTGAACTGTTTGGTTTTAATTGAATTACGTTATTGTCATTTGCCTTTTAATTTAGGAATACTACTACAAATTTTGCGGACATCGCAATGCCAAGATCCAGTTCCAAGCCAAGTGGTGAAGAAGCAAGTCCTGGAGAATGACACATAAAATGTGCATGTCAATGCTGTATGTGGCTGGCAAAAAAATATCATAAAATATAACTATGTTTGAAAAAGGCCTTCATACTACTGTAACTATCATCATCCTCTTGCAAACGGGTAATGGGATACCCAACCTGCATGTCATTCTTTCCTCATCCCCACCACTCCTGGCCACTGCAGCGTACGGTGCTCGGTGCGCGTGAGGCCTCTGAAGGAGCTATGGTACCAGTGACCTTGGGCCATGTTAAGGAGCTGCACACGGCGCGCGCGGTTTTCTTGCGCGTTTAGCCGCGTGTCGTTTGGCGTTTTGATGCGTTTGGGCGTTGCTGGACCAGCGAATTGATCAGGAGCTTGCTGACAACTTCTTCTAAGGGTTTGATATGGTTTGATCATGTTTTCCGGAAGTCAAGAAGAAAGTTTGGGATGTCGATCGAAGAGATTTGATGCCGTCACCACTGTGAAGCACATCGGAGAACTTGGAGAGGTCTACTGCGTACAATGTTTGCCTTCCAGCTCATTCCAGAGATCATCAGACTTAAGGACACTTATACACGGACATGGATGCTTATTATACAATCTTATACACGGCACCCGGTTGGTAATCCCTTCCACCTATTAAGAAACACGGCCCCATGCGTCCATAAAAAACACCCTTTGGTATCGTTTTGGTTCATAGGGGGTCTCCTAAAATCGCCAAAACAGGGAGACCCGCAAAGATGGAATCTGTGAAGAGGTTCAAAATTGAAAAGTTGTCCAGGAAATGTTAATAATATACATATATTATATATATATCCCTTTTTAAACTCGTATCAAAAGTTGAAGGGCCCCTTTTCCAGATCGAAGGGCCCCTTTTCCTTTGACAAGAACTCTCATCCAAATCATAATGATTATTCGACTGACTGGTGCTTAGTAGGGAATAAGGGAATGAGCCCCCAATAGAGATCCTATTGGATCCATTCCCTCATTCCCTGCTAAGCACCAGTCAGTCGATATTTTATGCTTGCAAACGTTTCTTCACTGGACAACTAAAGAGTTCAAAAGGTGATGCCCAAAACGCTCACCTTGGGCCGTCGGCCGCCGTCGGCCGCCGTTGGCCGCCGTTGGCCCAGCATGGCCTTTGTTCGTGTGCATGGCCTCGATGGTTTCAATACGCATGCGTTCCAAGTTTAGTCAAATGTTAAAACACTGGGAAAACAGTGAAAATTGCCCTCTCGGGATTTTGTTTGGCTCTTAGTCGCTCGAAATTCAACACCAAAAGTTTCCGATTCTGGGGCTCATTTGTGGGGAATGTTGGTGATTTCATGTGATTTCTGATTGTGCAAAAAGGCATTCCATCTGTCAGGGGGAGGACATAATACCTGCCCACATGGACCCTAGGTCCACCACCCCAATGTATCTACGACGTTCTGGCTGCATTCTCAGGAGCCAGGCGAATACCTCATCGCGCGCTTTCTGGCGCCTGGGCCGCCTGCGGAACGGAATGTCCCGTGCCACTAGCGGTGACACTACGCACGAATACATCACATGGTTCCATGGAGCTCACCCCTGTTCGTAGAGGCAAAGTCGTCCTCTTTTCGGGGCCGCCTGTTCCCATCCACTTCCATGTGATGGGTTTCGTCGGAGTGTATCTATGTCTCTGCATGGGATGATTTGGGGATTGGTTCAATCACTTTCAGCACTGAGGACGCCACTCGAGGCCCAGAAATCAGTCTTCAATGCTAGAGGTGTGGGGAAGATCACCCAAGGATCGACAGATCTCCCCATTTACTAATCCTGCAAAGTCACCTCTCACCTAAAGTGCTTTTCGCATTTGCTGCAAATGTCCTCTAATGTCCTAGTCCTGTACTTGGTTGTTCTTGTTCTTTTTTCACAGTTTACATTTACCGGCCACCAACACAAATCACCAGCGGCTTAAACATACAGTACCTGATGTGTTTTCATGTGTTTTATTCCACTTTTTCCGGCTCCGTCGTTTGGGAGCCAGCCGGGCTTGCACAGTGTTTTCCTAGCCAGCACTCTATTTCATCAAACAAAAGACCGAAAAAGCATCAGGGTCGTTTCTTAAGCTGATGCCATTTGTATTTAGACGTGGGATGATTAAGCTGGCGCCGAGATGGGGAGATTGCTTCATCCGCCGAGATGGCTCAAGTCTTCGTCCTTCGCCGCTTCGCCCGCCGTGTACTCAGTTCCTGTCGCTGATGCACGCAGTACTGAAGCATGGATCACGAGCGCAGGAAGAGGGGCTCTTCAAAGCTGCCTCGGCGTGCCAAGTCCTTTGCAGTCTCGTGTCGTCCGAGGACTTGAATTCGCTTTGGTCTTTGCCAAGCGTGACCAGTGCTGACGTTTTCATCAGCCATTCCTGGTCATGCTTTTCCTGGTTAAAAGTTGTTGCCATGTGCCATCATTTGAACCTAGATTTTGCCATTGTGTCATCTACTTTGGCTTGCATTCTGAGTGTCTTCACTTTGAGACTCCACGCTGGAAGCTTTAATGGTATAGCTCAGCAGAGCGGAGCCGTTCTCTTTGAGGCTTTGATATGCTTTCCAATGGGTACTTTTCTCATCTCGTATTTTTCGGGCCAGTGTATCTGCCGGAAGTCTTTTTGGTTTGATCGTATTTGCGTGAGCCAAGCCAATGCGACAGAGAAGGCTGTGACGCTTCAAGCAGTTCCGGCGTTTGTAGCAAATTCGAGGCAGATGCTTCTGTTGGTGGATGGAACATATTTCAAGAAGCTTGGCTATCCAAGAAAATCCTTGTTAAAGACCAGCCATTTGTTCAGTTCCTTCCCCACTATCGCACTATACGCGTGTTTCCAGAGTTCCAAGCCTTGGCCAGTAAGGAGATTGTGGTGCAACTATGAACTTGCGGTTGCAGCTAAGACGGTTGGACATGTACAGATCTTGCCTATTTGGGAGCCGGTGTGGACCTTGTCTTCACTTGGGGTTGGTTGCATCTTCGTTCCCCGGCGCAGTGGACTGCAGTGGTTCAGTGATCGAAGTAGTGGTCTTCTAAGAAACACATATGTAATTAATCATAATTAATCTAAAGTGTGATTAATTATTCCTGCGAAAGGCTCTATTGCGTAGGAAGCCTGTAAGCTCGAATGATGACAGAAGCCAAAGTCCCGCAGAACCTGCTTGTCATTCTCTCGGGGTCGCAGGCAATTGTGTGGTTTACATACCAGTCGAAGCCTCGCATTGACGGAGATTCGGACATGGCACCCTTTTGGGCAATGTGCAATTACTTCTACCTTCCTTGGCACACAGCGCTTCTTCTTGCTATCCCTTTGGCTTGGATTTCCTTGGCGAAGCTGGATCGACATCGGCTTTTGCTGGATCAGATGGCAAACTTTGACCTGCGACAAGCAGAGTGTGCTTTAGAGTCCGATCGCTTTGTGATCCAAGAGCATGTCTTAAGCCTCTTCGATGAAGCACTCGAGCCGCCCGTGTCTGTGGCATTTGGAGCCGAGCCAGATGAAAGCGAGGAGACACTCATTTCGCCTGAAACCTTTGTGGCAATTCGTCATGTGACCAGCTATCCTAATGAGCATGAAGTGTTGGACCAATTCAATGCCTACATACATGGCCCCTTGCGGAAGAGCGTCGTAGATTTGCTAGGCCAAGAAGTTCACGTGTCCGTGAAGCTATGCCTCATCAGCATTTGGCCCGGCTGGCTTTATGGGTTGATGGATTTCTTCAGTTGTGATTTTCACACTGATTGCCAAACTGCTGCCTCATCCATGGGCTACCCTTCGTTGTTCAGCTATTTGCTGATGAATGCCATGGTGCAGCTGATTACTACGCCGCTCTTCAGTCTCCTGATCCTTCCATCGCTGCTTCGCTGCAATAACCTCGTGGCCCGAAGGGTGGAGACCCCGGGCTTTCGGATGTTGTGCGGCTCATGCAGCTCAGCAATTGTGCTATCCTTGTGCAACACTATCGGAGGTGTGGTGCCAAGTTCCAAGGGAAAAAACAAACACATATAGCATCGTATAGCAATATATGATATAACAATATATAACAATAAGGAGATGTAGATTGAGCGTATCCTCATGCTTAGCTTCACCAAAAGAGATTTCATGTTGGCCCAATGATGCCAGTGCTAGCTGTTGAAACCCCACATGTTTCCCTGTCAATCTGTGACGAATCTGGAGGAATCTGGGTGGGCTCTTTTCTGATGTTTACCATCCACCATTCGATCCCTTGGCTTGCCTTCTTCCTCCTCGAGACCATCTCTGCATTTGGCCTGGCACCCTGAAGGCAATTTTGGGAGATTGTTGGGGCATGTGGTGTGGAAGAAGCATCGTTGGGATTTGCTTCGGATCTCCACTCAGTCCACGTTCCGGGTCTCCAGCATTTGCCGAACATTATCCAGATACGGTCTCCGGATGCGTCCGATACGTCTTTGACATGGAAGGTTGGACCAGTCTAATGGGTTTTGTAGCAAGCGTGGCTAAGTCAGGTGACGAAGTGGTCTCCAGGGTCGCGCGGAGAACATCAAGTGTGATAAAGGACATGGACAAGGATTTTACTAGCAGAATGAGTTTTGTTTCAGTCAGGGCAAGGTGCAAGAATGAACCATGACAACACAAACACCTGTAAAAATCCCAGGATGTGCTCAAAACAGCCGCCTCTTCCTCCGCAAAAATACAATGCCACGGAGGTTTTCGGGTATCTATGCATGTTGCTGTGTATAGTATGCAGCATATCTTGGGTTTGTCCGAACTTACCTGTAACTGGAGCCGTATACAAGAACATCACTATTTTGGAACAAGGCCTGCAACCTAAACATCATCCGCTGTGCCCTGGTAATAGGATAGACCCAACATAGAATGGATAACCCCGACACACGCAAACATGCCACGGAGAATCGTGCCACATGCTGAGGGCTGGCTTCTCCACAAGCCTATGAGGGCGCCAGCGGGTAGAGATGTGTGCTGTGAGGACTTGAGGTATGGCTAAATGCTGCTGGTGCTGCTGGCCAAATGCCATGCAAAAAGATCCTGCATTGAGCGTGGGCAACACTCCGTGTGATGAAAAAGTCACCTCTCCACTTTGAACAAGAGTTAGCCAGAAATGTTCATGTAAACCACTATCTTAGCTACAAAACGGTAGTGTGTTGACCAGCGTCCACATCATCCCGCTCTCACGTGCCAATACCTAGCACAAGGCGCAAAGGTGGGTAAATGGAAGACGAAAACCTTGCTCTCTCCTGCTTTTCAGGGGCGGGTGTTGTCGTGTCCTGTCACCCGATGCTTTTGAAGGAGGCAGGGATGGACAGAAATCCGTTACCTGACCCGATCAGACTCCCCGTTGGCCCAGCGGAGGGGGGGAACGAGTCTCAGCTAACCAGTGGATACAGAGAGATGTAGGTTCACTAATTATAAGGTATTCACTAAACCCGAAAGAGGAAAACATTTAGAGCATCCCCCGAAAGAATCCAAAAGACAGAAAAATCCAGGTGCTGCAGCAGCACTGCCGCTCATGACTTTTTCCCCAAGGTGTCTGGCACTGATGCACAAAAGAGCCGCTATCGCGAGTTCTCCAGTGGAATTCTGGACGCCCTGCAGCGAGAGCGCTTGATGATGCGTTTGGAGCCACTTGGAGCGACTTCACCAGACGAGCCCTGCAGAGCACCACCGTATATGATCGCCAGCGAGCTGGCGCGATGTTTTGCGGAGGGAGCAAGAGAGCAACCGGCGAGTTTTGGGCCGATGGGTAACAAGACGCTACTAGGTGGAGGCCATCGCTATTAAAAGGTTGGAGACCATTACTTCTAGGAACAAGAAGCTACTAGTAACAAGAAGCTAAGAGAAAAAATAGTAGCTTCTTGCTACTAGTAGCGATGGCCTCCAACTTACATGCGATGGCCTCCACCTAGTATAGCGTCGTAGTGGGCATGAAACAGGTAGTTCCCCGCAAACTATACCATGGAGCCTGGAAATTGACCCGTGGGGTCCATGTTAATCTGCAGAGGAGTAGTTCCCCAAACCCTTGCTGACTTATGACCCCCCCTTAAACCTTGACACCTTGGGATCGAGCATTCATGTAGCGAGTCCAATAGCTTTGAGGCTTCAGTTTTAGTGTGGCCCAAAGCGTCCGCGTGGTAGTTCCTGATGGTTTTGTGATGATGCATGTGGGCACTCTGTCAATGTCATGCATTCTGGACATCATTGCGCATCAACCTCTTTGGTTTTCCAGCTGCCTTCTCTATCAACTGATTGGAGAAATTACTTAATCCATCTTAATCCAACCCTCAGTAAACTGCAAGTGTCAAAGAGACCGGATATTCATGATCAAATTTATATGAATCCCACGATTTTACGATTGCATCCTGCCAGCTTCCGGTCACCGATGGACGACCCTACGCCACTTAGGACGGTCGGACCCGATTAGACGGGAGTGGTAGGAGTCTAGTGAATGGCCACAACCTCAACACCACCAGCATCACCAACACCACCACCAGCACCAGCATCAGCACCAGTGTCGACCGAAGAAAGGGGGGGCAATAGCCAAAAGGATCATGGTCACAACTCTTCCTGTTTCGAGGAATTCACGGCACCAGCGTTTGTTTGGCCACTCGAACTCCACGGCACGGCTCACTCGTCGAGCAGAGGTGGATCTTTCACTCGATGTGGGAAATGCCTCTCACCTGGGGGGATGGCATCGATGACACGGACTTTGCAGCACATGGTTCAGCTCCTTGGGCTGTGACAGGGCGTGCAGGTTCGTTTGCACTAAAAACCAGTTGGACCGGAGCCAGACGCTCGCGGTCCCGGCGCGATCGCTCCGAAGCACCCGGTCACACGTCTTGACCGAACAATGGCCGGGCGCCGGCATTGTTGGGGCGAATTTGCGTTGAGCCATGCCAAAAACCCACTTGCTTGCAATGAGTATAAGGGTGTCACAAGAGCTTCCACAGCTCAGTTGGGGAGTCTGGAATGTTCTCGGTGCGGCGTCTGGTGTGGAGTCGGCTTCCACCTCCTCGGACCGAGGCCTGGGGCGTGTCCGTGAAGCCGGCGTACGGGTAGATGTCGGATGGCGTTTTCCCGTGCGATCGTCGAGCCGGCGGCCGGCGTTGTCCCGGGTCGGGTCGGGCCGGTCTTTCAAAGGAAAGACGGCAAAAAGAGGGATCAGGAAGCGCCCAGCTGAATTGCTGGTATTTGGCTCCTTGTAGATGGGAAAAGAGGAGCATGATGGCATGATTCATGATCAAACACACACACACACACACAGACACACATGGTTGTTTGTTTTTGGCCTTGTGCGGTGGTATTGCACCTTTCGTTACAGATCTTTGTTGTTGCAGTGATGATTTGGGGCTCTGAAAGCAGATTTGTTGATTGTTCAACTTTCGGTGATGTGCAAAATGACTTTAACATCGTACTCGCTTCATTCTCTGGGCATCCGCAGGATCGCCATCCGCTTCCGCACTTTAAAGCGTGTCCCACGAAAGAGCCCCTGACTGGCGAAATGTCGCCAGAAAAGGTGGGGCGAAACAGCGATTCAGTGGGACGACGCCATCTTCAGCTGAGCCATGAAGACGCCAAAAGCAAAAAGAAACACTGCATGACTTGTCGTTTTTGGTGCTTTTGTCCAAGCGATGCTGTGGAAAAGTATTGGGAGGAGGGGTTTGGTGAAGGGCTTCTGGATTGCTGTGTGTGGCTGTGGGCAGGTCCAAGATCCTTAAATTCAAGCATTTGCAAATGGAATCAACTGACAGAGTTATTTGCTTGTGGATTGCTGGCATTTGTCAGAACCACAAACTCACCACTTCAAGAAGGCTCGTACAACTGGATACCAGGGCGCGCATTTTGTGGAGGCACAGCTGGCGGTAGAACCATGAGCTAGCTGTAGCATGCTGTGACCCGTCATTCGTTGTCCGTTTTGAAACACATGCTAGACTGCATTGCAATTTGCTTGGCTTCAGCATTGGCTGCATCGTAACGGGACGCGTGATCCATGCGCACATAGGCGCGCATCTCCCAACATTGGAGCGAACTTTAGCAAGAGCCTGCGAGACACGAAAACAGCGGAAGTTCCCACCGGACAAAGACTTTAGTTGTTTCTGTCGTTAGCCACGTGAAACTTTGGCACAAAGCTATATATATATATATGTATCAAGTGAACGCTTTGGATGGGGCTTCGCCACTGAAACCTCCAGCCTCCAACTGCCACGGCTTTAGAGGTTGTTTTGCCACTCAACGGACGGTGGATCCGGCAGACAGGGGCACACCCAAGCGGCAGCAAAGAACGCTCCAACGCGTCGGACGGGGGGGTTCTCAGGGTTAACCCTAGCGAAGAAGAGAGCTCCCTTTATAAAAGAGGGTCACATCACCCAGGGCTTTTGTTAGACTCTGTTAGACTTAAGATGACTTGAGTCATTGCCAAAGTCATTGCCCAGGATGCATGCTTGAACAGTGAGAAATCGATTTTAACTCCTGAAGCCCAGCCCACGAGTACTATGAGTGGCTGGTTGTGCTATGAGTGTCATACCTTCCCGGAAGTCACCCAGACCGCGTTCCTTCCAATTCCAGCCACACTTCCGGGACCGTGTTCGGAACACGCTCTCCATGGAGAATGCTGCAGTGGTGAAGCTCGTTCAGCGGTGCTTGGCGGATGTCACGCGGAAGCCCGCGGCTGGGCCTCCAATGGCGGGAACGAGCTCTGCGGAGATAGTGTGAAAATGCCTGGGGAAAAAGCGAAAGAGATCGAAAGAGTGTTCGTGTGTGTTCGTGTTCTTTGTTGCGTGGCGTAGGTAGAATAAGCAGGAAACGAACAGTAGAGATAGAAGAGATAGAAGATGCCAAACATTTACAAGTGCACGGAGCTAAGAAGTCTCCCACCCTCAAAGCCGCAATAGCCTTAGCATGCCTTAGCTAGGCTGGGCTGGGCGCACTCCATCGCTAGGCTGATCCAGTGTATATAGTTTGGTGCAAGTTGCAAGTTGTCCGTATGATCATGTCTCGCAAGATGAGAGTTTGAGAAATAGCCGCCTAAGAATCCACTTGTTACATAAGGAGCCACTGACCAGAGAGTAAGTTCTTGCCCCATATAGGATCATATAGGGGAGGGACCCTTGTGCATCTTTGTGACCCAGCCTTCTTTGCCGGGTTCCGCTAAGCACCACTGAGCAGTTACCATATGAGTGCCTATACAGACTAATACCTCAACTTTCCTCAATTCCAGTCCCCCGACAAACGTATCCTCTTCCGCCCTGCAATTCCCTTTCCACAACTCATGATTTTTTCTCCGTCAGGGTCAGGCCCACTCCTACATAGTTGATGTATGTTGATGTTATTTTTTCAATGAGGGGGATTGCATCAAAGGCATTTGGTTGAACATGTTTGGGTACTTTGAAGGGTGTCCAATTCAAGGACACAGTTGACCTATTTGAGGTTGAGAACGTGGAGATCTACCTGGACGATGAGGTTGGTTGTTGGTCATTAAGTTGACGTACGTGTTTCGCGATGTTTGCGCGTTAGTGCCTCCAAAGCCTGAGTGTTTGGGATTGTGGAGAACATGAATCATTAGTGGATCTACACTACATGGGTGCCGAAGGGGGTGAATGAAGGCATGGTGGCGGGTGGACTGGTGGCCCCTCCCGCAGCTTCGTGGGCATCAACGGTTCAGTCTCCCTGACGCGATCCAGTCGTGCCTCCCAAAGGTATGACTGGACCCTCCTGGCACCCACCCCAGTGCCACCTTCGAAACGAAGGTCCGACTGGATCTTTAGCACCAACACGCAAAGGGATGGCTTTTCATTTTTTCCGGTCGACTCACGGATATGAGACATGATTTCATGATTTGTCACGGACAGATGCAGTACAATCATGTACAATCAATACATGCATGCACTATACACCTTTGCATATACTGTATACACACACATATATATATATATACAGACACTTTAAGGAAGCCATGCCGCAAGCTTTTCCCGTTTGATACCCCATTCGCCTAACCAATCAGCAACACCCGGACCCGCAGTTCCCACGAGCGAACACCGGTTCGACCGGTCGTTCCGCGCCATGCGGAGTGGGACAGGTGACCACATGGCATTTGGCCTTACACTTCCCAGAGAGGGCACCATTCCAAGGAGATCCGAAGATGAAACGAGCTGGAAAACACCGGTGGATGTGGTCCAACCGCTCAGCACAGACTAGGCGGTTTTGCTTTTTGAAGCGAAGGGAGTGAGAAAGTGAGCTGTTTTGACGTGCCATTTGGGCTAGCTTTTCAGCTGTTGTGTCAATTAATGGTTTTACTTGTTTGTGAATTTGGTGGTGCAAAAGCTGTAATATGAGCAGGAACTTGTGTCGGCATCACATGCAGTCTGTTGGGTGTGCCTCGTTGAAAACAGACCTCTTTCAAAATGGATTGCACCAGTTCCTTTGAACTCGTCTGACCATGTCACCGGTCGCCTGTTCGCCTGAGCTCGATGTCACACCGGGAACCGAAACTCTGCCTGCCACCGGGGGCCATGTGTTTGGACCGGTGTGGAACGGCCACATCCAAGAAACCACCGATGGAAAAATCCGCCTGTGAAACATCCTTTGCGGCAAGTTTCGGGCTGGTGCCCTTAGTAGATACATACTATTTATATTTATATCGATGGACCGGTTCTTTACCTGCAAAAAGTCATGTTCAAGTAGAGAACATAATGGTACTGACCAAGAACCAGAACATAATTATTGTCTAAACGCTCAATGCTCAATTTGCTGCAGCATAGTCCTAGATCACAGCAATGGAGAGCAATGGAGGTGGATTGTCACCCAAACCTCAGCATAGCAAAAGCTGCAATGGCCCCAAGACAGGGCATAGTCGCTCGCCAATAGACTGAGAGCCTACCCCAAAATAATTTTTGGAATTGGAGTTTTAGGCTCTCCGATCTCGCAGGAGGCCCTGGTGGCTCCTTGCGGGCCAGCGACTTCTCTCTTTACGCCACGTCAGGGGTGCCCGAAAGAGGTGTTGTCGTTTCGCACGGTGTTTGTGCCGGGGTTCTGTGGGTGAAATAATGCGGTGAAATAGCTAGGACAAAACCATGTGCCAGCTTAATTCTTCAAAGTAATCTTGGAATCGCCAAGTGAGCTCAAACCAGGGGATCAAGTTCGGTCACGAACGGAAGAACCCGGTGTGTGTCCTTTTGCAGGGTAATTACCCGTGTGAGTTTTACACTATCCAGGATGAAACGATGACTGAGAGGTGGGTCAACTTCATGAAAGCAGAAAGTCACGTGGGTGGATGTAGGTAGCGCGAATCGCTGGGTGAAGCAACCTCTACATGTCACGTGGGATGGCCCCAGATGTATGACCCCGTGGGTTGATGGTTTTCCTCGCTTCAGAATCTTAATAATGAATCAAGGGATGAAGTGGGATGATTTTAGGTATATAATTGCTGGTTGTAGACCCTGGTTTTGGTTTGCAAAAGAATAGGTCATCACAAGAGCTGTCGAAGTTTCACTGGGCGTTTTTCAGGACTCCCATTTGCATTTCTCGCAGCCTATTTTTCGCTTACTTGGCCAATCACTGGTACAACAGGGCAACGCCGCGGCCATGGGCAACACCGCATGCTGCAGCAATGGCAAAGAGACCATGCAGCTCTTGGCAAACAGCGCTAAGGTCACCGGTGCCAAGAAGGCTTGCTTGGTAGGCGCGGTTCGCGGGAGCTCTGGGCACCCGTGTTTCAGTCTCATGCTTTGCTTTGGGAAGGGTTGAGGTGGATTCTGGAATAGCTTGGCTTACGAATCTTGGCCCTATATCTATGGCATCCAAACGGCACGTCTTTTCTTGCAAAGAACCCCAACTCAGTAGGACTGTCAAGTGCGAGGATCCGACCAGAAGATAGACTCATCAAACAGGTGGTGCCATCCACTTCCATCCAGCCACTTGGGTCTACTTCTTCCAAAAGCTCCTAGTAGCTTCTTGCTCCTGCTAAGGCCAGTTTCGCCCTGTTCGTAGCGTCCGATCGTTCCTAGTAGCGGATGCCCTTTGCTCCTTGGGCCCGCCGACCAAGAAGCGGACCAACGGACCAACGCCCTTGCACCACGGGGACCGGCATGCTTCCGCCCACCGGAAGCACCGATCCTTTCCGCCTGAGAAAGAACATGCGTGTGAAGAAAAGGTCGCAAAGGTTAACCTTTCGATGAGAATCCTAAGGTTTGAGATTGTTGGGTTCTTTGTGTGATGGCGATTGTGTGTTCTCGATAGGTTCCCTTGCAAGACAATATATATCATGGAAACAGAATGGTTAGCATGGTTATTTATCCGCTGCACATCTATGTTCCAAACTGAGGGAGTCAGCATACCACCACAGTCCGTGTTTCCGAACCAGCGGGACACGAGTGGTTGCCCGGTGCCGTGCCGAAGGCATCAACTATCGGGACACCTCGGCAGAGCTTCGCGGCTGCATCAATGATGTGTACAACATGCAGAAGGTCTTGGTGGAGCAGTATGGCTTCAAGATCGAGGTTCTGATGCTTCAAGATCTGTTTCCGCAAACGTGCATGCAAGAAAGCTGCCGTAGCTGTGTGTTAGGTCATGCCTCAACTGGCGGTCATTGATCGTAGATGCATAGTAATGATACGGGTCGAGTTGAATCACAGGGTTGGATGATGTTGCCATTGTCTTTTTGCTCGGGGTTTTGCTTAGCAATGCTTGGCTGGGCTGTTCTGCTGTCCATGATGCCTCTTTCGCGAACACGAACACGTACCAACATTAACAACACCCTTCTTCTGAGGTCTAGCATCAGGAGGTGGTGAGTATGCTTCATTCGACTGTATGATTCAGCTCGCATTCCCACTTTTTCTGGACATAGTGATAGCTCCATGGATTAATCGACAAAATCGGGTTTGACAGGCTGTCATGTGCTTGGTGTCTGTGGCTGATCGGGTGATGGTGATTTTCAGCTTCCCGATGGGTAATTCACCTTCTGGTCGTTTTTCTACTCTTTCCCCTGGTCAGCGAGGGCTCGAGCTGGAGGGCATTTGTCGCGAGGACATCCTCATGATCAATGAGGATCAGGAGGAAAGCAAGTGGCCGTACAAGAAGGTGATTCTGGAGGGCATGGACTGGCTCTACAAAGGTGCCAAGCCAGGCGCCTCGGACCTGGACCTCGGACCTCACAGGGTGTTGATCCACGCTCTGCTCGAAACTGGAATCAGGTGGGTGTGCCCAAGACAAGACCTCTCGAAGGAACTAGGGTTTGGTGGAGTTTTGTGGGTAACAAATCCCTGGTGCCCACAAAAGGTGGAGTAGAAGCACGCTGCCGCTACACCCTACAAATTCAAAGTGGAACTTGCAATCTACTGGATGGCGAGTCTTGTGAGTTGCTTGCCTCGCTCGTGATGTCGTTGTTAACATTGTTTAGTGTTCTACTGGTGTTGTTTATTTGACTTGGAGTATCGAGGGTCATGTTTTTTAGCTTTGACATTGAGTTTTCTTTGCTTTAGTCGCAGGCTTCTTTGGTTCAATCTGCAAGTCAAAAGCCACAAACTATATTAAACACACAAACTTAAAACATCCTAAACCAACAAATCCTCAAATTTTCGATTGACAACAAGAAATAGCATACCTAAAAGAAGAGATGTCCACATTTGGCAGCTAGGCTGCCTAAGGAAGCCTCAAAGCTAGTTTGAGGTGACGTTTATTGTGTGATATGCAGTAATCCTCAGAAATGTCTCCCATGTTGTGGTCAACTCTCTTCACATCAAGCTTCTTTGGGGTATTAGTGTCCTCCTAGCACCCTTTTTCTCCCCAACATATAAAGGAGAACCGGAAACACAAGTAACAATGAAGATTTCATGTAAAAATTGTTCCTGTTTGACCTAACCAATACCAAGAATACATTCTCACTAGCAATGAAGATTGCACGTGTAAGATGTTCTTTGAATCTAGTCTATGCCAAGAACACAATCTACAATCGGTTTCCCAATCCCCGATTAGAACATCAGTCATTTTGATCATTCGTTTGTGCTCTTGCTGTGGTCATGCCTGGCTAAAGTCCGAAACCTCAAAGCCATTGGCTTGCAACGGAGAAGGCTCTTCGAAGGGGGTATGATGTCATGATATTTCACGCTGTACTTGCTGCTAATCCAGCCTGAAGACTAGTGAAAAAAAAAAAACACTATGTGGCTGCCTTTTGAACAAAATATTGCCACGTTGCTGCTTTGATTTGGCTCAACCTGGTCCCTTCTGCAGAGCACGACCACCACATGGCAGAAAAAAGAATTTTTGCCAATTTGTTCACTGGCCGATTGTTCGTAAACGACGAAGGACATCCAGCACCACTTGTGCGTGTCAAGGGCAGTATAGATTGGGTCTCTCCTATCACCTGTAACAGTCAGTATACACAAGTGTCACTATTTCAGAGAAAGGCCTGCAAACTAAGCATCATCATCCACTGTTACAGGTTATGAGATAGACCCAGGACCCGTAGAGTGACCAGTCAAAGACCCGTAGAGTAAGTACTGTGACCGACCTGTCAGGGATGTAGTCCGTCGACGTGTCTGACGTTTCGTCCTGCGGTGGACGTGAGGTGAATCGGGCCGCCACCGGAAGGGTGGCCAATGGTGGCCACGTTCGACTCAGACGAGTGACTCGGGGACCTGGAGCCGGGCGGATCCAACCGAGGTGATTTGCTCTTTTTCCACTACAGTGGCCATGGCTCGCAGTACCAGGCGGACAAGAAGACGATGCCCGCAGATGCTTGGACGGACAAGGGGATGATATTGTGTGCCCCCGACTTTGGTTCAATCGCCTGTCGCAAACCCCCAAACTTCCCCAAAGAATCCCTGGAAACATCGGGTTTCAGATCCTCAAAATCCTCAAGAACCTCCTCCATTGGGGATGTCATTCGAGGTCTAGGTCGAAAAAAACACCCTCCAGGAATCACCGGGGCACAAAAATGTATATTCAAGGAGCATGTACCCGGTACCCTGTTTTTGTGGAGATAGACTCGTGATCCCCAGGACGTCATTTGCCCCTTGGACTGCGTCGGGGACGAGCCATGGCCAGATGCCGTGATCCTGGAGTCTTGGCGTCGATCGGGAACGAGAGCGAGATAGCTGGGCGGTCACAAACGCTGAAGGAGCTACGCCGCTCTAAAACATACTCTGACAGTCCATGGTATCGGCACTGTATGTAAACACTCCCTGTAAAATCATCATGGAAGTGGATGGCACCACCTGTTTGCTATTCAGAGAATGGTCATCGAAGGAGCCATCCATTCATCCAAGGAGTCCACTTCGATTTGGGGAGTTTACGCGGACAGACCATGGTTACGCGGACAGACCATGGTCTCTTAAGAAAGACGCCTTCTTTCCTTGACAAATACGGGTTTTCCATGGTGCGATCCACATGGTCCCGTTGTGATGTGTTCGTCAGAGTGAGAAGTCAGGGTGTGCCCTCGTGTGAACTGACTGTTCGCCTTTGGCATTTGGAGGGTTTGGACATGTTCGGATGATCTTTCTCTACCAGGCATTTGAATGGGATTATCCTCCGACCCACTCACATTGAAAGTGGATGGGCCAAGTCATTTTCCCTGTTCGTTCGGAGAATTTTGTGAGTGGCCCTGACAAGGGTCTTTCACCTGGAAACGTGTTCCCTCTTTTTCAAGGAAAGACACCGGAGGTGTTTGGGTGACTTTGGTAAACTTGGGTGGCACTTTGGGATACTTTGGGTGGCACTTGGTGTTTGGATGTTCATAATCAACATATAGGGGCGAAGCATGAACATGTGATTTTATGTGTGTTTCTTATGTGTATTTTCTCCAAACAGAAGGGGTCCTAGTTTCCCTTCTTGGTGGCGAGAAGCAACCAACACCCCTTGCGCACGTTGGCGGGAAGCGAGCTGCCGAGTCTATGGGAGTCAAACGGGTCGACGACGGAAATGAAATGGGCAGTCCACAGCCCGATTCAGGGCATCGTGTTTTTCCCCAACAGCGAAACTGGGAAGGTGTCTTCAGCCATAGTACTGAGCGAAGACTTCGAAGCAAGCTCCGGAGCAGGTTCCGAAGCAGGTTCCGGAGCAAGTTCCGGAGGAGGTTAGAGATACAACAGAGCCTTGAAGACATCTGTGGGGTAGGACTTTTTTGATGCACATCTAAGTCAATCGCCCGGCAAAGAATTCGGTTCATCTCAGTGCGTGTGATCTCTCAGGACACCGAGATTCATCAGAAGCTCTATGACCCGTTGCCTTTGGGTTGTAAGTCCATTTGCCTCTTCGACTGTTGCCATTCGGCCACCGTGGCCAACTTGAGCGAGACCATGGTGGTCGAGCAAGGCCCTGTGACGGCGGACATGAAAGAGGCCTTAGTGACCCAGAGGCAGAGGAGGTTCGTTTGGACCGTTCGATGGTGGGGGCGAATGGTTTCCCATGTTTGGTATGAATGGTATCCCCAAAAATAGTTCATACATGTTCATAATAACATTGCTATATAATATATATATAGTAACTTAAAATAAAACACACTATATATATATATATTATGCATATATATATAATATATATATATATAATATACTGTGTTTTATTTTAAGTTACTATAAGTTTTGACATTGTCATTGAAGGGTTGAGGGGGCTATGGGGGGGGGCTATTGCCCTTATGCTTTGGTGTTTGCTGGCTGGAGTGATCCATAGGTATTAAAGCTTTAATAGCTTTGGTTAAGCCTTTAATAGAGTCTTCACCAGGCCTATTAAGGCTTTAATAGAAGCTTATGGATAAAGCCCTCTTAGAGCCTTAACAGCTTTGGTTAGCCTTCTGATAGTATTGAATCACCCCCTCCGCCAGAAATACATTTACCAGGGCCGGATCATTGTGGTTACTTTTTTGTAGCTTTGTTTTGTCACATGCAATAGGCCAATGGGGCTCAAACTTGCATTTTTGGGCAACGTTTCTTGCATCACCTTGGGGCTGGATTCTGGCCTATCAAAGGCTTAATCAGGGCTTATCCAAACACCCTCCTGCCCTGCTGATTGCCCCTTAACCAGTGCTTATCCAGTGCTTATCCAGAGGGTCCAAAAGCTGCTCTTTTGGGGGGCAAATGGTTTGTGTTTGGTGGTTTTGAAGCTTTTGTGCCATGGCCACAATGTCACAAAACACGTGGACAAAAAAAACAAAGGGGCGCTATTTGTGCAAAAATGCATTAACATTAGAAAATGGACAACCCATGCTCACTTATCAAGGCCCCAAGCACAAGGCCACGAGCCCCCCCCGCACAACCCCCCCTAACCTTCCGTAACATTTCCCAACCCTACAGACCTCATTTGGTTTGAGGGATGAATTCTGCGACTCGATGCAGTGCGAAGCAAACGCACCCATTCGGCGACCGTCGGGTCGATCGCCACTTGACACGGTGCCGCCCAAGGCCTCCAAGACCCAACAGGAAAGGTCGGAAAGTCCCGTTCTTTGAGAGCTTCCCACTTCCGAAGTTGTTGGCATCAAGTAGGTCATTCCATGTTTTGCACGGAACGTCTTCTGAAAACGCATGCTGCTTGTTTTGGGTCGGAGCTTCAAGCCGGATCAGAACGTCTCGGGCCCCAAGCTCGGTCAGAGCTTGCGTTTCATCGTGTTTCTTTCGGTTTCGAAGGGCTAAGGGGGTTCGAAGAGGGGAAAAACACCTGCAGCCAGACCCCCTGGTTGGCAGGGCAAAGAAACCCAGTCTACCCAATGGTGGGGAGGTCTTCCTATTGAAATGCACACCCAGATTGGACCTCCAGATGTTGGGCATTGAGTTGATGTTGCTTTTCCGCACCTTTCTGGTGGCCTGTGATGGCAAGGTGATGGTGTTCCATGGTGTTCCCCGATCTGCTAGACGGAACCTTTTTGGGTGGCATGTCTCATCATTTCTCAATATAGGAGCGATTTCCCATCGACAACCCCTGGAAATGAGATTTGCCACATATACCGATAGCAAAGTACCTCGGAATGTTGCCCTTGTGGACATCAAAGTCCAAGAAATATGTTTGTTAGGCTCCGGGCATGTTTCGCCAATTTGTCTCTGGAGCCGCTCATGATAGTTCCAAGGTGCAGCAATTGCAGAAGAGGAAGGACGCCGTTGCTCAGCTCCTGGAAGGACTTGAGAATCAAAGTATGAAGTGGACTGGTGATTTCAGTGGATGATTGGTGAGTGGGGGACAGACCAACCGCATGGGTGAAAGAACCCGGTCTATACAATTCTGTCAGTTCTGTTCAAACATCGTTTGGCAGACGCATTTGTAGTTGTGTGTTGATGGTGTGAAGATAAGGATGTTGAACTTGTTGTTCAACCTCTTGTTTCCTTGTATTTCCTTGGCGCCCCAGGTTCAAGCGCGTTTGCGCTTCTACCAGGAGGTGAACCAGGGGAAGCTGGACTTGAAGAAAAAGAGTCGGGAAGAGTTGCTGCAGCTCTTCGAGAAGCACCAGTTCCCCAAGGGCCACGGTGACACGGGCTATGCGTACTTGCTGAACCAGAAGATCATCGCCTTTAGCACGGAATCCGTGAAGCACATGGAGCACAAATTGGCTCGGAAGGAGCGCCGATGTGGCGGGGCACACAAGGGATTGAAGTGCAAAGACCTTTTCCTTTTTCATCCTCCATGACTTAACCTTTATGAAATGGGGGTTTAAGGTAAGGAGGACCCTTTTTCGACCCAGTCAGTGTAGAACCTTTTCACCCAACCCACTCCCCCACGACCGACACGAACAGCTGGCTCAGTGGTCCACCCGTTTCGTTCTCCGTGCGTCCATCGCATGGGGCCGAGAACCGGAGTACGTGCGGTGAACCAAACCGGTCCGGTTCGTCGGTGTAGGGCCCTGATTCAGGTGTAGGGCTGTGTGGCCAGGCACCTCCTGAACTTGGAAAGCGAGACAGAAACCTTTCTTGTGAGAAGCAGGGAGCTGCAACCAATATGGTGGAAACCTCAACCCCCAACCTTTTGGCAGGGGTCCTTCTCCACCTTGACCCGCAGGGGTCCTACTCCTCGCTCCCCAAACCCTTTTAGCCTGACCGAGACCACTTACAGGCGAGAGCTGTTGGAAGGTGCTGGTCTTTTCTGATCGTTGAGTGTGTCTGTGTGTGAGACCGGATTCTTGGGGGAATAGAGTCATCATGAGTCATCAGCTTTCTGGGCTTGGAGGGTCCAAGTACCTTCTGAGATCTTCTGAGATGGTACTTGGATCATTTTGGATCCCTATAGGGAGTGGTGCAGCGGAAATACCGGGAGTTGCTGTGGCATTCGGCACGTGTCGTGGGATGTTCGGCATGTGTCGTGGGTGTTCCCTTTGTTGAGGAGGCTGCTTTGAAGCATGCCCAGAGCTTGAAGGTCGGGGACCCGGCAAAGATCTACATTGGACATCTTGCTTGCAAAGAATTTGCTGGTGACATCCCTTTTTTTGGTGGTGAAACCACATTTAAACATTTGGGTATGATGTCCAAACCTTCTGGTGTTTGGAATGTCTTCCGCACGTTAGTACACACATGCCAAAGCGATGATGACATGTGTTCACTACTACGCAATATGGCAAGATCCCTGTTGATTAGGGAGTGCACCAACCATGATGCACTTGTTTTGTTGGACTGGGGAAAACTGTGTCCCAGCGATTCTTGAGGTGGACAGACATGTAAACACTGCAATTTGGGTGCTTCGCACGGTGCAAAACTCGGATTTTTGCGGATCAATGGGCACCATTTGGACCAACTGCAGCGCTGCTGAGGAAATCTGGAGCAGGATTTGGAAGATGATTACGAGAAGCAGCAGACGAGAAGGGTCACCCAATCTGGCGAAGTGAGACTACGATATTTGCCTCAACCGTGGGTGAATCCACCAAAGGAGGAGGAGTTGCGGCAAGTGAAACTCAGTCAAGTTGAAAGGACCTTTTTGATCAACCTTGGCTACAATGTTTTTCAACCAGTGGTCACCCAGTCTTTGTGGAACGGGAAAAGAGCTTTTCTTTTCAAACCGTTGTACTTTGGGGATGCCCAATCCTTGGGACAGCTGGAGATGATTCCATCCTCTTCAGACTGCTGGTTTCACTTCTTTTTCCTGGTTTTCATCAGTCCTGTTCTCCGTTCGTCCTGCCATTCCTCCTCCTAGTCTCCCGGTATTTGCTTCATGTGATTCCCTGTGCATCTCTGCGCCAGCGGTGCGGCTCGGGGCTGAGGAAAGCTCTTGGTGCAGGGCTGCGGGGAGTTCTGAAGACTGAGAAGTATAAGGACCATCAGCTCTGGGTCTTTAGCGGCTGCCAGGATGACGAAACCAGCGCAGATGCTCATGTGGAGGGGATCTATCAAGGTGCCTTCACTTGGGCCCTCATCAAGGCTTTGAAGGAAGATCGCTTTAAGGAAAGCTATCGAAAGCTGCTGATCCAATTGAAGAGCAACTTGGAGCTGGGGCAGTACAAGCAGGTGCCAGCTTTGTCCACCACACACGATCTCTACTTGGATTATGGCTTTTGTGGGAAGCTCCAGGCTGATGGTTGTGTGATTGAAGGCTGAGACTGGCGATTTTGGGCACCTCAGAGGCCCTCAGTTAGAGCCTTGCATTGCTTAGGATGTTCGCTTGGCAAATGTTGGGTCTCCGAATGGAGTCCTTGCCCTGCCAGGACTTGTGGCCCCCAGTGGAGAAATGGCTAGATGATGATCCCCCCTCCTCGAAAATGGAGGATCGAGGGGGGGGTACCTTTAGGAATTCCATTTTAATATTCCATTTACACAGCCAACATGTTTCCAGTTTTATCTCCGCGTGGCCCCGAGAAATTTTGACAAGCGACGCGGTTGAAATGGGAAAGAGGCTTCAGCAAGCTCACTGAATACAAGTCTGAGCATGGAGATGCCAGGGTGCCCACCAGATTCAAGACTTTTGATGGCTTTCCGCTTGGGCAGTAGATTAAGACACAGGGAAAGAAAAAAGCAGTGCCAAGATCGTGTGAACCGCCTGAATTCACTTGACCATGCTGGCATGATTGAATATGATGGTCTTGCTTTGAATGTAGCCAAAAATAAAAAACAAGGAGCATCGCTTACGCCCCGCGGGCGTAAGCAACGCGACCTTTTGGACGGCAACGCGGTCCCACTGCTCGGAGCTCCCTGAGGGTCCGCATCGCTTACGCCCCGCGGGCGTAAGCAACGCGTCCATGCAGTGCATTAGGCAACGCGTCCGCGCAATGTAAATCAAGGTTTTTTATGGCTTTTTTTGGCTTAACGCTCGATGTAACAAGATATACAACCCAACGCTCGCTTGTTTTGCACTTCGAAATACCAGATACCTGGACCCCTATCCAATGCTTTTTTTGTTCTCGACCAGAAACAGGACGCAGCCCAAAAGAGACCAAAAAGATGACGCCAAAAAATCAAAAACACAACCCAAGCGATGCAAAATATGATCCAGAAACTGCAAAACAGTGCTATGGACAACACTGAATATCACTGGATCTAGACCGTTGCTAATGCATCATCAGGGTCAAAAATGGATAATCCATTTTCTGTTGGGGGTCCGACCCCCCCCACCCCCTGGGGTAGCAGGGATAGATGATGCGAGTATTTGAGCAAATTGACGGAACGAACATGATCAGTATAGCAAGAATAAGACCTTTACTAAGTGGGATCCTTATTGGTTCACGAAACCTTCAAAGAACCCAGAATCGCTTCGGGAGCTGACTTGGGGCCTTTTATTATACAAGCGGCGCATGGCAGATCCTCAGCAGATCTTGAAAGGAAGTGCCCCATCCTCGGATGGCTGCTGAGCTGCCTCGGCAAAGAGCCGAGCCACTTCGAGAACACAGCCAGCGAGACAGCCAAGCGGCAAAAAGTGAGAATTGATTTGCCGTTACCCTGACCCTACATGGCTGACATGTGAATGGCTGACATGTGAACAAGTCTAGGAGTCTAGCTGGCGCGGCCCTATCCATGGAGCCAGAGGTTCAAAAATGTGACTTGAAAACACAAGTTCCAGGTGCACCTTCTAATGGCGACACCGGATGAATATATAACTCCCCCCTGAAGGTTTCCTATTTGGGGAGGTGTCAGAAGGTCGTATGTGTCTTGAAAAATGTTTATTATTATGCAGCAGTTTGTGGGGGTATGTTACTCCGTGTGTACAGGATACAGATGTCTACATTATAGCGGTAAAACATGGTAGTTGAATTCTTGTCTAACCCTTTTGCCTTGCAGAGCATGCCATCGTCGAGCGAACGGAACGAACTGCCATCCGCGCGATGGCGCGACCGACAAGGCTGCGCTTTGAAGCGGTTCGGGGTCTCGGAACAGGATGTGAAGCAGAGATTTCCTGGATGTGCTGAACAAAAACCCAGGACCTCGCCGGGAAAACTGGAAAAGATTAGATAACCTTAGCCTTAGCCCTTGTTGTTGTTTAACGTTTTTTTCCACAAAACATGAACATCATGAACAGGTAGAAAAAAGGTTAACCTCTATTGTTACAGTACTACTCGTGGCTGGGGTCTCAAAATTTCCTGGTCCAGCATGGTTTTAAGGGTCGTTTAGATTCTATTACACAGGATGCCTGGTCAAGCTTCCTTTTTCTGGTCCAGCTGAAGGCTAGAGGTCAGGGGATGGAAGCAAAAAGATCCCGGTGTAGTTCGATGGTACCGGTGCTTGCAATGGTTCGGCTTCGTGTGCTTCAACGAGGCTTTTAGATGCTTTTAGTGGATAATAACAGGTACAAGTAAATTCTAAGAGCTTAATAATAAATAAGTTTAATATGTGTGAGTTCGTGAGGGAGTTGTAAAGAGGCATGCGTGAGGCTATGAAGATTTGATGTAGACGCCCCCCCTTCCACGACATCATGCCAGGCTTAGTATGGCGTAGTCAGAAACAGGATGCCACAGATGTTCATGGCTCTATCGCTTACATGTGGAAGGATGTGGAACATCTCACAATTCCTTTTGGGTGTGTAGTTCAACGATGTTCCAACATGTTCCAACAGGAAGACCGAACCGCAGGCGTTCCGACCCCGATTCGGGAACCGGAAAAAGTCTTCACCAGTCGTTCCCCCCCGCCCAGCGCCGGTTCCGCCCGCGGCGAACCGATGGAGAGGGACCACTGAAACGAGAGCTCCTGAAGCGAACACAGACACGGTGTGACGGCAGAAGAGTGATGACATCGGTGTGGTTCTGGGGGTCTGTTGGGGTGTTTGAAAAGCAGCCACCAGCCAGGTTTGAGGTTTGTGGCCAGGTTTGAGGTTTGTGGCCGAGGATTTTCCAGCACGACCACCCAAGTTCAAGTTCGAGTCCAAGTGGCTACCTGGCATGAAAGGTCATGAGTCCTGCGTGTTCTTGAGCCAGGGCAGTTTGGTCCAACAATGTCTCCCTTTGGGAAGGCCCTTTGATATGCTTCGTTTGGTTGTTTGGAAAGTCCTGGGAAGACCCATTGCTGGCAAATGGTACACGAACATTCAATAATCATCGGGATGGCCAAACGAACCAGAACCGAAAGGTACATCGGAAGCGTTCTCAACTCCGCTTTGCCTCGAGTTGGCGAAACAAAGGTTCCACGCCAAAAAAAATCGCGTCTAGGCTGAAAACCGAGAGAAAAGAGTCGTTGACGACTTCAATTAGGCATGTTAGCCCAGCTCAGGAGCTTCAATTAGGCATGTTACCCACCTGGTGCAGCCACTTGCCACCGATCTCTGAGGTGGGGAATGTTTGGAGCATGTCGTGTTTCTTTGGAAAAGGCTCGACAACGGCCTCGCATGGCCGGACATCATGAGGCTTCAGCCATATCCTCAGAAGGTTGTTAGACCCAAAAACATCCACCCTAACCACCGAACCGAAACGGAGGTAGTTGGAGCCCTAGGGTATCATCATGAGGCTTCAATAGTTTCTCGTGTGGTCGACAGGGAGGGGCTCTGCAATTAGTCGCCACATCGAAGTTGGGTTCGGATAGGGCTTGATCGTTGACCGGCCTGAGCTAAGGATCAACCACCAGCACCTGTCCGCAACTTAGAGATGCCTCGAGTGGCCTGGCTTGGTGACTCGTTTGCTCAATCATCACCGCCTTTCAACAAGATTTGGTTGACCATTGTATATACGTGGGGAGACGGGAAAAAATAACTATCCTCATTTAGTTTGGTCAACCTTTCAGGTGCAAGTTGGAGGACCAGACTAGTTATGTCCTATGGACAGTTTGTCCATATGTTGTTTGAATAGCCGGTATAATACATGAAACATCACTGTGTTAGAGGAATGCCTGCAACATAGCCATCATCATCCACTGGGCCCTGGTAATGAGATATACAAAATTATATCTATGCATCAAGCAATTATATAATTATGTCCAATTCAATTTGCTTTTCTTCTCCAACCTCGCTTATGGATAGGTGCAGCAACTGCCCAGGTGTAGTCTTGATGCTCATCACCCATGTTGGCATCCTGCTTCTCAACACCCATCCTTTTCCATATCTTCACTCTCCTCCTTACCCAGCTCTCCTTCTCCAACACCTCCTTGTTAAATGCATCTCGATGCTCCCTGGACCCAGATCCTGCAAAATCACAGAATTACAAGACCACTCACTCCCAGAAAACACGTTTTATGTTATATTATCAAAACATACCAATGATGATTGTTTCAAGCTTTGAAAGGGGGGCCCCTCTATCTGTAACCGTTACTGTAACCCCATCAATTAATTTGCTCTCCCCACACTGGGTGGGGAAAAAAGAGCTTCCCCACAGGCCTCTAAACTCATCCAAATTCTGTTCTTCACCTTCCTTCCCTTTGCCATTCCTTCCTGATGGAATTGTTAACCTCGTAGGTCCTTTCCTTCATGATCTTAGAATTTCAATGAATTTCATATATATAGAGAGAGATGTTTATTCGAAATACAAACAGCTTAATCGAGCTCAGTAAATTCTCCATTTATCCTCATTCCCCACATGCTTGCCATCCTTCTGACATGGTGGCTCAGAGCGCTCTTGACGAATCCCGCCTCATGCTCAGTAGCCTCCAAGTCTTCCCAATCAAAGATCCCATCATGTAGCACCGCACCTGACACATAGCTTCCATTCTCATCATGAGCTTCTGAATAGCTTCTCTATGCTTCTTGAGCTAGCTTCTCATTCCACATGCCACTTGCATTCGCTTCTCAGTCTTTGGGACCCCTCTGAAAAGAACAGTTCAGATCCCTCCCCCCCAAACAGCAAACCTGGGGGGCAAAGACGGGGCGGTGCTTACTATTCTTTGCCTTTCACAGTGACCGTGGGGTGCGACACTAAGCCCGCGACTCCAAAAGGAACAACACCGCCTTTTCTTTCACTTCGCCCGGACGTATCTCCACTCCTCTCCACCTTCACCACCTTCGTTCCGTTCCCCCCCCCCCGTTGCAGCACCGTGACGGCGATCCGTCGCCTGATGTCGCGGAGGTCACGGTTTCTCCGCGTTCCGCGTTTCTCTCGCGTTCCGCGGTCAGGTGGGGGGACCGGATTTGTCACTCGCTGCTCTCGGATGACTTCTGGGACTTCTTCCGGGAGAAGCGGACCCACAGCACCAGCCTCTGGTGCGGGCGCCGGGAGAAGGGGTTTGAGCCGGAGCGGCGCGGAGCGGCAGGGTCGGTTCCGGGGGGGGGTGGAAGATGGGCTACTCCCCAGCAGCTTTTGGAAAGCCTACTCGCGGGCGGAAAGTCCAAATGAACCACGTTCAAAACTGGCGGCAAAGAACTTTAGTCTTTTGGGGAATTTATTTTTTCAAAACTTGCATGGGACCACACGCGCGTAAGTAAGCTTTTCGCAAGGTTCGCGCAAGGCCTTTTGTTTGCGCAAGGTTGCGTAAGCTTCACACTATAGTGCTTGAATGACTGACTGTTTGTATGACAGACATTATTTACATTATTACGACTTATAATTATACACTGTTTGGTTCAGAATTTGGACATACGGACATTTTTGCGCAAGGTTTGCGCAAGGTTCGCGCAAGCCGAAAGTGCCCTGGCCCACCCACTCCCCACAAACAAAGTCAAAGAATGGGACTCGAAGAAAAGCTCACTAGCGCATCTTCCATCTAAACTATCGTTAGAGCTCGGTCGTCTTCGTGCCTCGTAGCTCCACTTCGCCTTCCTCATTTTCATTTGCCAAGTGATTCTGCTCGGAACGTCCGAATAGAACGGTCTCATTCACAGTAGCTTGCGAGGAACTTCCATGTTCCGGCTAGCTCGGGCATACACCGCGCAAGCAAAAACACACGAAAAATAGCAACACCTATTTCAGCGCAAGCTCGCGCAAGCAAATGTTGAAGATAAGCCCCTGCGCATGCTCCCACTGTGGTCGCGTAAGCATCGCGGAAGAGTCTATAATTTCCTTGCAATTCATAAGGAGGTTTTGAACACCGCTCAAATATGGATATAGAATGAAGACATAGGATTGAAAAACTGGGCCATCACATGTCCTGACTGGGACAGTTTCCAAAGCCTAGGGGCTTGGCTTCCCGTCGGGGTGGTTATTGGTTGGTACCGGTCAGGCCCCGGCGGGGGATCTCATTTCGTTGATCCAATCTCCACCTGGAGAGGTGGTGACATGACAGAGGTGGTGATCTTCCCAGGGTTGGCAAACATACCCTACTACGTCTACCACACTGTGGAGACATGATCCACTACGTGTCATTTTCCCTCAGTCAGCCCTGGGTCTGCGGTGAGGAATGCGTCCTGTGCCTTAGCCGATGGAGATGGTCTTGGTGGCATGTGTGGAGCTCAGTCGGCCATGTTTGACTCCTATGAGTGTGTTGAGTCTTGAGTGTGTGACCGTCGTCCATGCCGCAGATCAACATCGCGGCGCAGATCATTCCAGATCATTCCTGGCAACCTTCCGATTTGGAACAAGTCTATTCCGATGCTGAGGGCTTTAGACGGACATGCTCTACGCAGCCATTGCCTTCACCGCATGAAATACCGACCCAGTCAGTCGAGATCAGTTTCCCACTGTAACAAGAGCATTATAGAATAGGTGGCAAAAGAAGGTTCACCTCTTTTTGCCAGGGAAGCGGAGGGAGTCAGAATCAGATCATGTCAGATCCGATTTTGTGACCGCTCTCGGCATGAATCCTAAGGCCTCGGTACCTGCAAATCCTGCGCGACTTTCTGGCCAGCGACCCTGACTACGAAGAGGAACAACATGTGCTGGGCTCAGGACAAGACTTCTGGGAGTACTTCTGGGATCTTCTGGGAACAAAAGGAATTGAACATATTGAACAGCGAATGCAGCTTCCATGGGTTCCATTTTGTGTTTCCACAGTTAGGCTCGACCATTTTTCTCCAGGCTCAAATTCTATTATACCAGTGCAATGCAAGTGAGAAGCGGCAACGGCCTGATGAAGTATGGTGAAATACGATGAAGCAATCTCTCAAGCAAAGCATTTACCAAGATGGCACCGAATATTGCAGCGGCTTTTGTTACAATACATGAGTAGTACCTGGTGGTACAGATTTGCATAGATTTGCACTGTAAAGAGTGTATCGCCTGCCAGGTCAAGTACGATGCAGAGTCACTGGCAAACGATGTCCCGCACTCAGCGGCTGTGTGCATCAAGCAGAAAGCACCAAGTACATGGCCCACCTTCAGGTGATCCTTCCGGGGGCTTGGTCTCAGCAGCCTGCCCACATCTGGATGTTCAGGTTTTATTCTTCTTCGGAAATACATTATTTGATATTATTTGAGTTAAACTGACGACTTGACGACCAGTCAGGGTATGTATGAGAAACTTCTTGGAGACCAACTGTCAGTGGCCAGAGCACTACACTTCCAGCTTTTACCTCACTGTGTTCTCTTTTTGCCGCGTTCTCTTGAGATGTTGTCCTTACAGTCCTTGAATACATCTGGAAGTGATGTTCCATCACCTGTTTGCTACTCGGGCATGCCATCCACGTAACCATGATTCTTCCAGGGGGTGTCCCATCTCCCCTATCCATGTCCCATCCATGTCCCCATGCCCTTGCGCTCTCCGAGGTCGCAGCGCAGCGGCGCTTCAAGCCAGCCTGGTGGGAGGCGCTAGCACGGCGCTGGCATGGCCCTCTTGGAAGATCCGGCTTTCCGAACAACAGAACGGTTTTCCACTTTGATGATGGTTCCGGGGAGCGTATATATATGTATATTATATTAAATATATATATATATAATATAGAGAATTTAATATATATATATATAGATAGATAGATATAGATATAGCACACAATCCTACACATATATGTTACTGATACCGTTTGATATCCATTGCCCATGCTCTCCTTACTATCAAATCATCAATTGTATTGGAGGCTGTTTGGCGCGGCAATTCTTTTTAAATGAACTTTTATGTGGCTTGGTTGCCCCATTCTAGCATCTTCTATTAAAGGTGTCCTACGATTCTACTGGAAGCTTAATGAGCTTTTGTGGCATGTGGCATGTAGCATTCGCTTCTCAGAATCCGGGCGTGCTAAGTTCCGCAGCAAACCGCTTGGTGTTGCAGGGTTTTCCTCTCCTGTTGTGACAGCTATCTATATGCTCAACATGCTTACAGCTCTCAGAGGGCCCAAGCCAGCGGCCTTGAATCATTTACCAAGGGGTGTGCAAGAGAGCAAGTATGAGGAGATTTTGAGCTGGACTGGCCACACCGATTGAAGATGTTTGATTTGCAATTGAAGATGTTGAAATCCTCATTCAGGTGAGCCGGGCTGTTCAAAGGACACCAACGGGAGTGGAGGGCAGCCAACGTAATGATTGGAATACGGTGGTCACCATCCCAAGACTTCCACCATTACGGCTTTCGGATGCCGAGAGGGTCTCGTTTGACAGAGCACGAGGAGAGGGCGAGGGTGAGAGAGAGGGAGAGGATCAAAAAAGATTGCAAACCAGGAGTGTCAAAGGGGTGCTTAATGGGGACAGGGGTGCCCAGAACCTCAAATGAACAATATACGCTCCTTGCTGAGAAGCAGCTGCTTGTGTTGATTGACGAGGCTGAAAGCAAGGCATACCTAGAAATTTCTGGCAGTTGTTTAGACATCTTCGGGTTCCAAGATTGGCCAGGGGAGCTGTCGACTGGAGCCAAAAGCAGAACGACCAGCCAGACAAGGCTACCCGCAGTCCAGATCCTAGTTCAACTGGACAAAACACTGGCGTGGCGATTGAACTGGTTGACCCCCTTCCGGCTCGAAGCGAGGCCTGAAGAGGCTCCAGAAAAGGCCAAGGTGGGGTCCACACGAAGCCTGAGAGTATACACAGAAACCATGACAGGACCTAAGATGGAGATAGACATGGTAGGTACACTCCCCAAAACAATCATGGAAGTGGAACATGACCCTGCAAGAGAGCTCTCCTCTAGAGATTCGTACGGCTCGGTACCGCTCTCACCTTCACTTACGTTGGTTATCGGGGAGAAGTTGCTGTTGACAGTGTGAATAGAATAGACCATAGAACATAGTCGACAGATATATCATATCACCTGAATTGGCCCCAATCTAAACTAACGGTGAAACTGAGGGAAAAACCTCACTGTAAACAGGGGATTGTCCACTTCCATGTTTGTTGGAGCGGGGTAACTAGTATCAGAGAGTGTTGGAATTGTTTGCATATTTCTACCCGAGTGCCATCAAGAGTTTCTCAGGACCCTCCTGGAAACCAACATGGGCCTCTGGAAGAAATCATAGATTTGTTGCATCACCGAATGGAAAGACGCCTCCTGAGAAAAGGACAAACACTCCTGCTGACAGTTGCTGCGGTACAATTTGTTACTGGATCAGTTGGATTCAATGAAACATCAAAAATAGAAAAAACACTCCTGTTGCTGCGGTATAAATTGTTTCTGGATCACTTGGATATATATATATATAATGAAACATCAAAAATAACCAACAACCGTTTCTGCCAACAACGGGCCAATCCGTTGGATCGAACATCCTTCTGAGTGGATGAAGGACGTTCCATCCTTGGGCCGCAAGCCGCCGCAGGCTTGGGGGACCGATTTCTTCCTCAAGACGCCGGTGCTCCCTGGAGACGTGGAATGCAGGGCACCCAGCTGCGAGCGCCACTGGCGCTTCCAGCGCCGGCTACGCGCGCCGGAAGCGCGGAAGGGTTGACCGCACTCCGGACTCCGGACTCCGGAGTCCGACCCCGCGAAAGTGGGCTCAGTGGATTGGGGACACCCCACTGAACAATAGGTGGAAAAAGGGATGAAAAAGTGAACACTGAGGGACTCCGCATCGAGGTGTTCTAAAGCGGTCTTCTTAAAAAATATAGAGCAAGTCTAAAGAAGAATGATATGATGTAAACATAGATATATATATATATACATACTTACATCCAAGCCGTCAAGTCGAAGACAGGATGTCAAGTCGAACCCCCGTTGGGTTGGCAGGTTGCTTCGAACGCAGGTCCGGCCACCAACGACCCCGACAGGAGACCTTTCGGAACAACATGGAACAACGCGATGTCGGAAGGGTATGTGCAAGATGGATTCCTATTGGAGCAAGGCTTCGTTTGGACCCGGACTGACTAGTTTCATCATTTTCGCCCAGTTTCTATGTTGGTCACTTGCTCTCTTCGTAGGATAAAAGTAATTCAGTGCTTTGGTTCCTTTTTTTTGTGTTATTGCCTTCAACTTCCAACTACATATCATGTAGATTCGGTTGAAACTGCTGATGAGGAGAACATCATCATTTGTGGTTCGAAACGAGGTCCCGAGGTGTTCACACCTTTTCAGCCGTGGGCATTTGGGGCCTCGCTTCGCTCTGAGGTCATCCTTGCTTTGAGGTTGCCATCGTCCCCGGCCGGCTGCAGAAAGCCTCAGAGGGAGTTGAACAGATGACCGTTCGGGCCAACATGGTGGGAAATGGAAGTGGATATGTGAATGTGGATATGTGATGATATGTGATATTATATATTCGTATGGAGAATGGATGAAGTTTTTTTTTACAAAACATTCGACTTCGCTTGGAGGTCAGTGTTTCTGCGGAGTTTCCTGACCGTCGCACTGAGGGTGCCCATCCCCAGCCATCCCTGCTATGACTGGATTCACCCTACATACCTTCACTGAGACTAAGCAGTGGGTCAGATCTGCACGGGTTAGATCGCATATGGTTTTTTCATGCAAACATCGGAAAAAAAAAAGCAGAAAAACACATTTAAAAAAAAAAAAAAACACACACACACACAGAAAAAACAGAAAAACACAGAAAAACACAAAAACACCGAAAAACAGAAAAAAAAACATAACCTATATGTTTTTCTATTTTCAGCAACCCAATGACACACAATTGATCATGTGTGACAACAACAGAACCATTCACCGAGGATGCCGCCATGGGTGTGAGTGAGAGGCAACAGTTGACAACAAGCAAGCGTCTGAGACCACAACAGTTTGCAGAATGTTCGTGTCAGACAACGCTCACCACGAGAGTGTTCTTGCATAGTTGTTTTTTATGTTTTATTGTTTGTTTTTTACATTTTATTCAGATGTTTCATGTTTTTCATATTTAAGATGTTTTAAGATTTCTTAAGATTTTGCTCCTGGAAAATTATTTTGTAATTCAGAAACCCTTTACCACGAACCCCCGGCTTGTGAGATGATTTGAGACATTTTGATAGTTTTTAAGATGTTTTAATATTTTACAGATTTAAAAACATGTTTTTAGATTTAAAATGATTTAAAATGATTTTTTTAATATTTATTTCATTTTTTAGACTTATTTCATTTTTTATATTTATTTCATTTTGTTTGATCTTTATTTCATTTGTTTATATTTATTTTCATGTGTTTTAAATTATTTTTCATCAAAAAACCCATAGCTGATCGGCAATCTGACCCACTGCTTAGCGTCGCTGATACCTTGAGTCGACCCTTGAAACATCTATATAAATACCATCCGGATGTGCAGGCAAGTATTCCATGCATACATGGATTGTCTGTGTATGTGAAGGTGGTGCCCGAAACCAGGATGAATTTGGTGGAGTTCCCCCCAACAGGACGTTCGTGTGCCAGGGAATCGCCATGCATGTCTGCACGTGGCACATGAGCCGTCCCACGGAGCCGTCAGCAGAACTGGGGGATGTCACCAGGATGTCAGTCTCCACGACATGCAAGAAATGTTGTCCCACGTGAGGACCTTTGTTGGGGGGGAAGGAGCCCGTGGGATGGCCCAAAGCCCTTGACCAAGGCCCTCGTTGAATACTTCGATGGCATGCCTTTGCGCTTCCGATCTGTATTGATCGACAGGGTTCCACATGAGGAAGTCATGAGTCATAAGCAACAGTTGGTAAGATTGGTAAGATGATCACAAGTGTTGAGCAAGACCTGCAACCTAACAATCGTCATCCGCTGTCACTGGTGATGACTGGTGGATGATGATGATGATGATGATGATGATGATGATGATGATGATCAAATTGTTGTAGACATCAGTTGGTGGTGATGACTGGTGGATGATGACTGTCACCTAACAATCATCCGGTCTACAACAATTTGAGAGAAGCTTGCGGATGCAAACCACCCTGCTGGATTTCCTACTGGGGTCAATGAGGCGAACAAGACGCTCCGTTCGAAACATTTGATGACACTGGTGAACATGTCACGAAAGCTAGCATCAGCTAGCTGGAGTTGCTCTTGCTTTAGCAAGTCAAGGGCTCGCAGCCTCGAGAATCATGAATCACGTGAAAACTTCACGTGTAGGGGGGGGCCCCCCCCCGCGGGTTCAACTCCCCCCTAGTTTAGGTGGCAGGTGAAGTAGGCCACTGTTTGAGTTTGGAAGGGGGGGGCATGAAACATGAAATTTACGCGAGGGTTCAAGGCTTCAATGATGAGCAACACGGGAAGTCAGAAACCAGGCGTATCAGATACACGTGCCTTTGAGCTTCCTTCGGCATCTCAGTGCATATGGCTGACACTTCACTCGACAAAGATGCTCAAACAAACATACATAAGCCAGGTGTATCTGATACGCCTGGTTTGTGACTTCCCGTGATGCTCATGATGCTGCGTTGCTTTTCTTCAGTCCCTCATTACATATACATGACGATCCAACAGCAGATTCAACAAGCTCACATGTTCATGACATCGACATCGATAGAAGAAACCAAACAAATCATGCAAGCAGCTTTGTTTTGCCTCTGGGACACCTCTTGGGCACCTCTTATGGCATCCACACTGGTTCAACTCCTCCGTGGAGGTTTTGGGATACAGCGCAACAGATTCAACAAGCTCACAGGTTCGTGAACACATCGGATGCATCGAACAGTGTGGCAAAGTCCAGCCACGCTTCCTTAATTATCGGGGACTTCAATTCTAAGGTTGGCTGTGTCATTGCTGTTTGTGTGTCTTACATGTTCACAACCTCATGAGCATTTGCCTCACTCCGCTTGATGTCCCACCAGTCCGGATGCACCCCTGCTAGCTTTCGTCACCTACCCTCGGCCTCAAGTTGGGTGATAACATGGTGGTAACCATGGCCATTCAAATTGGACCCTGCCTTGGTTTTCCCACTCGATCACCAGGAACAGAGTATCTTGTTAAATGGGACTCTCAGAAGGGCTGAAACGGTTTTTCCGCGTAATTACTAATTACCGAGCAATAGGCAATAGGATGATTTGCTGGCATAAATCGGGCTCAAAGACGGAATTCCATGTACTCAAAGACTCCGGGCCCTCAAAGACATGACCCCTGCGTTTCGAGGTCGGGCCTATCCGGATTCTTCAGACAATACAGATGTGCAGATTCGTTTTGAGTCACCCCCGCACCTGATCTATCACGTCAGCTTTGGGGTTTTTTGTTGGGCTCGCCAGGCCCAAAGAGCTTTGCGCAGGGCGCCCGAAGCAGCGATTTCGGCCTGCCGGTGGATGCACGAAGCCTCAGGTGTTTTCGGTCCGATCCAACGCACCGCCGTGGAGAGCCGATCTGCAGCGCGGTCGGTCGCACCGGTCGGTACCCAGGAGGCAGGCCTTTCAACAACCTGTGGCGGTCTTGATGTTTGGAACAAAACAGCTTGGAAAGAAGGTGTCAAAGGTGCTGCAGTGTGCTGCAGCGCACTTGGCTGTGTTGTGTTGGTGTTCTTTCTGATTCGTTCGGCATCTGGAAAACAAGTCCTGCATGGGGTCTGGAGAAAATGCAGTGTTCTTTCGGCAAGCGGATCCACGTTTCCATATATAATCTATTTTTCCCAAGCAACCTCGTTCATCGTTTTCTCTCAGCATGTTTGACTAAGAAACGGTCTTGGAAAGCTGGGGCTATGGTATTTGGTGATTACCAAGAGAGGTTGAAAGACCATATATAAGACCCTCTAGTGGTACATATGGGATGGCCCATGGGGCTGTTATGGAGCTGTTCAACCTCTCTTGGTAGGTGCAGTAGAACTTCCCCATGAAGGAGTAAAGTGTTTGAACTTCCCTCTTCACACTCAGAAAAAAAACGCTCATGGCGTAGAGGAAAGTGCTTGAACCAACGGCCGTGTTCCATGGATGCGAAGTAAGTAAGCTTAAGTGTCAGTGAACCTGGCCCAAGTCATGTCAGATTTATGTTGATGTTTTTCTGGAAAAAACATCACCTGGCTCCTGAAAAAGCCGAAGGGTTCCCTCGCATAAGAAGGAACTCATCACCCGGGGGTTTTGCATGTTTCGGTCCGTGCGACGTGCGGAACGAGGCCATTCTGTGCGCCACCCAGTTGGGGCCGTGAATCGTGTGAAACAGCACCCTTCCCCAAGCAAGATGGAACTCATAGAATATCATAGAATCACAGGGTTTTGGAAGATGTGAACATGACATATGTTCTATCAGAGCTGTTTTTCTTCATGTTTTGTATTGTTTTGTTCCTATTTCTTTGGCATTCGGTCGTTTGTGGTTCGCGGACACCGCATGGTTGGTGCCGCAGCGTCAGTGTTCAGATGTTTGCGGCCGTTTTTGCAAGATCCCTTGGAGGTTTGGATTCTGGGGGACCATATCCTATAACTTTAGGTGGCAAGCGGTGGGACACACTTCAAATTTGTTTTGGAGAACTCAATTGTTGGGACGGTTACGATGCTGTTCGAAGTTTACAAGATCATGTGTGTCCAGAATCCCATCGATACCACCAATGAACCACGCTTCTCACTGCACAAACCGGATTGGGCGAGCATACTTACATGGTTGTGGTTCAACGAAACACCACGAGAGAGATAGAGAGAGAGAGATGTGTATGTGTATGTATGTGTGTGTGAAGATGCTCCATTGAACACCTCCATGCGCTTAGTTCGGCCCGGCCGGGTGAGACGGTGAGACCGGTGAGACCGGTGAGACCGGAGGCCCTACCCTTGCCATTGGGAGGCCGGATCGACGGGACCGTCGTGTCGTGTTTGGCCATGTAGACCAAGCTCCTTGTGCCAACAAGGAGCTTGAATCACCGGCAAGTGTGTTAGATAATATACGTTATAGTAATATAACATATTTATATAGTTATATGTACATATTGTTGTGTATGTAGTTATTGTACACGACGTTAAGTATGTGTGTATACGTATCTATTATATTACCATTATATTTCTAAATGCATGCACTGCACTGTGTGCACCTTTGAAGAGTCATGTGTGCACTGTGTGCACCCACACCTCGACCTCGGCAGCAACCATGAGGCTTTGATACATTCGTAGCTGTTTCGGCTCCTCAATGAGAGCCGCGGCAGATTCCCCGTTCTTAGCCGATAGTGAACATTGAATCGCTCCGAAAAGTCCTCCGGAGGCACCGGCGGCCATGGTGACAGCCATGGTGGCCAGTCTTTTCATCGTTGTGCCAGTTCAGGCCATGACTATGACACTCTTTTGCAGTGAGAGGGGTAGCCCATGCCCCAACCCAATGAGACCTCAGAGTCCCACGGGCATTTCGCCTTCTAGATGTTGGACATGCGGCAGTTCCAAGAAATTCAGCTGTACACTGGATAAGGTGATGACCACCGAAAATGAACAGAATAATTAGACATATGGTCAACCTACCGTGAATTCCGCCCTCCGGGTTCGGACCCACAGCGACATGGAGCTGTTCCGGTGCCCGTTCCGCCTGCGCCTTCAGGACACCCACCTCAGCTGGGAGCCTTTTGGCTGACCCAGAGGACGGTGCGATGGCGACGTCGCGGCTTCGGGTGCCGGCGCCCTTTCGGTGGACCCGAACGGAGCAGTCGCAATGCGAAGCGCCCTTGATGCCTGGGACGCAAATGCAGCACGGCAGGAAGATTGGAGTGGAAGAATTTGAGACCCCAAATGGGTTTGTACTTCAATAGGGGGACCTCCCAACTAATGGATGTCGCTGTTTTTTTCGATTTTCCCGGAGGTCCTGGAGGTACACACCACCCAATCCTCACCCAGCTGGGTGCGCGGAGTTCTCCTGATGCATGTGTTCATCCGCGGGTCCATCATGATCCAATATTAGAATTCGTATGAATTCGTGCTTTCTAGTGCTCTATTGATGGACATGGACATGGAATAATTTGTTGGCTTCAAGACAGTCTCAGGACTTTAAGGAAGAGAAAAGGCCAAGACTGTACATTATAAACTAATTCGTGCAGCAACACCGTTGCTAATGGGTGCTCTCTAGTTACCCTTTTGGTGTGCTTGTTTTTTTGGTTTTGCCTTTTACTCCCCTTTTGTAGTGCGCTCGTCTTTCTTGTTTGCTTGCAAGTTCTTGGTATTGTTGCCTTTTATTAGGCTGGCCTTTTTCTCCTTAGAGGGCTCCTGTCTTCGGTGCCTTTGTCGAAGCTCCACTGTCTACACCCGACCCGGCGGGCCGATGCTCATGTCGGCGTCGTCTCCGTTGGCTCCTCACCTCAAACGGGTTCGTGGCATGCACCCCGCACCGAGCAGAGCATAGTCCTGCTGCAAAGCGCCAACGGAAAGAGGGAGTTGTTGTTCATTGAACGTGCTCTTGGTGACCCCCCACCGCACCACCACCACCAAAAGACTGCAAAAGACCACACAAAACACACCTGCGACGCAACCCCAAACACCGTCTGGATGACGCACGAAGACGGCACCAGGTACTTGACACCGTTGGGCTCTTCCATGGTGGGTGGCCAATGGGGTGCCTGGCAACTCACAGATGATCCCAGCGCGCCCACGACTGGCTCGTGGAGGTTGAACTTTATGTGCCTCAGTCTGTAGAGTTGGGAGGATTTGGTGGGATGAGGGTGGAGACGAAAGCCGGAAGATATACTGTATATACATTATAGATCATATGATATCATTATATAGAATGTATATATACATAATACTTAATGTGATAGTATATTCTATCGTTTTCATGTTCAAAAAGATATAGCAGATATGTGGGTTCAGAAACGGATACAAAGATGACAGAGGGATCGAACTGCGGAGATGGATTGACGTGCCAAATTTGCAGACTGTCATAAGTTCAGATGGACAGGTTTCGGTTTGGAATGGGTGGCCCGCTGGCGCAGGCCGGCGGGGTAGTGCTTTTAGGGTGCTTTTAGTCCTACCCCTTTGGACCGCAGCACGGCACGGCACTGTTAATTGTTTTGTTAATGGTAGTTTTAGTGGTATGTAGAAATTGTTATTATTACATTTTTTGTGGGTTAATTATGACAATAAAATGGTCCGATCCTTAATTTTGGGAGATAAATTAGGTCGTGGAGGAATGTATCGACTGCATTTGGGATTGCCCTTACATCTTTCATTGTTGCTGGAAAGGGTATGAAATGAGGTATTTATATCTTTTTATTCTTTGGTTATTTTGATATATTGTCCCGCGGGAAAGACGCCGCGTCCGAACGACCTGACAGGTCCAAAGATTGGCAAACGATTCGCATCTCGAGCTCCTCCGGGAACTTGTCCAGTACGGTGAAGCCGACGACGTTGCTTGGAGAGACAGGTCGAGAAGTGACTGAGACAGGCACCCCGGTTCCCACCGCATGGGACTGCCATATTTGCATAATTAGTATAAGGTTGATGTGAGGGATCAATGCAGGTACCCAACCAATGGGTTCTATTACACACCCATCACCCATGTACTGTAGGTCAATAGTCCACTCCCATTGGTCGTGTCTGGGTAAATGACTCCTCTGAGGATGGAAAGACGATCGGCTCCTTCAACCGATCTAGATAAGGGGCACCCGACTGGAGAGGGCACGCGAAAGTTCTAAGATGATTGAGAACCAAAATGGGAGCAAGATGTAGCAAGTATGAACAAGCAAAAACAACGGATTGCTGGTGAGGTGCATCAATCAGGTTCGTTGAACGAGGTTTCGTGGTGAAGCTTACCTGGTGCACTCATTATCCACAGGACAGTTGCAATCGTTTATCCTAGCCTAAAATACTGAAGAGCATGCTAACCACTCTTGTCTTCTAAACTCCTGCCTTTTTGCATGGTGGACCTCCTAAAGTCGCCGTAGAGGAACATGGTTGAAACCACGGGTCAAGTCTTATGGGTTCCATGTTTGGGGGTAGTTCTTGCTCGCCAAGCTAAGGATAGATGAACTGCGAGGGACGTACCAGTGGCTACCAGAAGACCCGGGCGTTTTGGGCCTATCCAGCTGGTCTTTTGTGGAAGATCTCTTAGCCCCGAGCGTGGCATTGCACTACGCGAACCTCAACTACTCAGTGCCTTGGGACGTGGAAAACGGGCAGGACAAGGACGACGAGGGCCGAGAAGAGTGAGGGGGGCCCACCCTGTCGCATGCTGCACACCAAATACGTGCCCCATTGGATGAGACGTTCTGCTCAGGGCCTCTTGGTCTAGCGGTGACTTGTTATACTCTTGAGATACTCTAAGCTGAGGGGGTTGAAGATTTGGCGGACGAGAGAGTGGGGAAGCACGCACCCAGCAGCACCCCTCTACTACACTGCCAATACTGCCAAAGCTCATCTGAAGCCACGTGAATCCCACAAGGACTTCCAAAAAATGGACTCTGCATGTCCTAGGTCTCCATACCACGGCAGGACCGGCGTTTTTTCGGTCCCCAGCCCCTCGGTGATCAGGTGGCGCAGGATCCCAACAGCTTCCCGCCCACCTTCACCGGGTCTCCCTCCCTGGCCGCCTCCTCCGCCCTGGCGCCCGCGGAGTGGCAATACTGGTCGGTGGCCGATTGCAAGGCAAGGAACTCGGGGCCCATGGCCTGGGTGATCCCCATCCGAACCAAACACATTTTACATCATTTTATGTTGAGTGATCCCCATCATGGCATATATTCTGGCATTCTATTTGGCATATGTTCTGGCATAACATTTCCAGTGCACGTCTGTCTTTGGCCGCTTTCACCAAATAGAACTTTGGGTGTCCTATTTTGCTTCAGGACGTCCTGATGGCGGTCTTCGCTATTGAAGTGACCAATGGGACCAAGCTGCTAGGTGGTGGTTTCAGTACGTGTTTGCAATAGTCTAGTTTACGTTTATGTTACTTGCGATGTTTGATCTCACTGACGCATATGTTTCGTTCATGAGTGGAAACTACCAGGCCGGGGCGCAGCATGATTTACAACGCATACGGCCAGAAAGCTTCCGAAGTGGTGCCCGATGCGTTGATGGCGCGCTACTCGTTCGTCGATGTCAATCAACGTTTGCTCGCCACAGCAGCTGGGCGATCTTGAGGAAGTTCAGGACTGGTTGTTGTTGGAAGTTGTTCATGTTACTTGTCATTTTTACAGATGCCTTCGCTGAGATGAGGTGACTTGCTTGATTTTGGAAGACTCACCCACTACCCCCCGGGTCAAGCTCCGCCCCGCTGAGGCAGAAGCGCCGACGTTGGGTTCGAACCTTCCCCTCTCGGACGTGCCAAAGAGGCCTAACTTGGGCAACATCCTTCCATATTCGATCAGCTTTGAGCAGGGAGGCTATGACTTCTCCAGACGCTAGGCAGAATTCTCACGCCCAGTAGGCGGTTTTTACAAGTCTAAGTGGAGACTGTTCAAAGTCAAGAGAGTGTCCAACTACCAGAGATGTTTTTCCCGAAACAGGTCCAGTCTACAAATAAGAATGATTTCTTCCAAAGGGTTTGTGTATGTTTTTGGCTGGGAGTTTTTCAAGTTGTTTGCGCTCCGCGTGTGGATTGTTTGGGTCACCTTTCGCGCGACACATGGCTCGACTTTTTGCCGGCCGTCTTCGGGTGTGACCGTGGCTAGACCGACCAACCCCACTGACGTGTCCTGTGACGGTGCTGACCCAGGTTGAGAGATCTGAAGGGTGGGATGTAGTGGTTCATTGGGCGGCAAAAAAGGGGCGTAAAAAACCAAGTCTTGGGACCTTTCCGTGGTGGATGGTTTTGCCTGTTTGAGGGAAGACGCCGAAGTCATTTGACTCTTTGGGCCTTGCATCACACAAGCCCGCATCCGCAAGTGCTTGTTGGTTCTTTTGTACATCTGCTATCGTTCAAGGGTCTTCCTTGTCGGGGAGAGGCAATCCAAGATATCCGATGAGAACGGTCTTTTGACCGCCTAGGTGACCTTTTGAAGAAGGAATTCCGATGGATTCTGAGTGCAGCGGTGCAAGCGCGTGCACTGCAAGATGCCAACTATGGCTTCACTCCACTGTTCATCAGGGACCGGGCCAGCAATCACTATTGTTTCAAGTTCTTTTGAAGCATGCGGCTCAAGAGCGAGCTATAATACTGTAATCAGGGAGGCTCACAATTTGGTTGGCCGAAGAAAGACTTTTCTTGGGAACGTTACATGCGCTGGCGTTTTTTCACGAAAGCTAGCTGGAGTCTGTTTTGCTTTAGCAAGGAGGGTGGGAGCCCAGGACCTGAGTGCTGTTACCTGATATATCAGGACTACACCCCCCCCTCGCGGGGTTCAACTCCACCCTTCTCCTCCTCGGTACCTGCTGCTGCCGCTTGGTCGCTGCTGCTGCTGCTGGCATCTCATCTTCGCCTGGCTCTTGGCTGCTTGCTGGTTGCTGCTGCTTGCTGGTTGCTGCTGCTTTTTGTCTGCTCCGTTTTGCTGCTGTTGCTGTTTGGGGTTGTTGGCTGCTGTTGGTGCTGAAGAAAGCCTATCCGTTAGAATCGAGAGTAGTTGCATTCCCTTTGAGTCGTGAAACGATGCTAATTTCATTATATCCTTAAGAAGCTTGTACAGGCATGTAGCCACCCCACAACCCCCAAGAGTACAAATCAGAATGCACTATCCGCTATCCATGCAGATCAAAAGATTATACTTACTACACGCATGAATGACAGAACCCAGTAAGATGTTTGAACGGGCTGTTTGCTTCACTCATGGTAGTCCGCGTTCCATGTTCGAGCGACGGGGAGCGTGCACAAGCGTTGCGACGGAGTCTTCGGTCGCTGACACATGTTCGCATGCAACCCCTAGATGTTTATCATGCACACCGCTGCTGGCTGCATCGTCAGCATTTAATCGTGGAAAAACAATATATATATCAGATATATCTGTTTTTCCACGTCGCCCTTCTACAATTACTGAGGCAGCACCTATATGTGCTATTGTTCGAGGGGCACGAAAGACTCTAAGGAAAGCTCACTCTTTCCCTGCTGCTGCTGCTGCTTAGTAGCTGCTGCTGCTGCTTAGTAGCTGCTGCTGCTGCTGCTTAGTAGCTGCTGCTGCTGCTGCTGCTGCTGCTGCTGCTGCTGCTGCTTGGTAGCTGCTGCTGCTGCTTGGTAGCTGCTGCTGCTGCTGCTGCTGCTGCTGCTTGGTAGCTGCTCCTGCTGCTGCTGCTGTAGCTGGTGCTGCTGCTTTTGCTGCTGCTTGGTAGCTTCTGCTTGCTGCCGCTGCCGCTGCTGGTTACAGTTATTGTTGTGGCTGCTGCTGCTTGGTAGCTGGTGCTGCTGCTTGCTAGCTACTCCTGCTGCCGCTGCTGGTTACAGTTATTGTTGTTGTGGCTGCTGCTGCTGCTGCTGCTGCGGTTGCTGGGGTGGTTGTGTGTTGCCATGTGTTGGCTGTGTTGGGGTCGTATTGGGGGGGCGCTGTTGGCACTCTCCTTTTCCCTTGGCCATGGCATGTTGCGATTCCCGGCCAGGCTTTTGCTGCCTAAAGAGCCCCAGCGTTGTTTCTTTGTCTAGCTTTCGCCACCCCCGTCTGGGCCACAAGCCTTTTTGCCATGGATTTGTTCTTGAAAATAACCGGCAGCCACCAACACTCAGTTTCATTGTTTGGGCTACTTTGGCGTGAACGCTTGATGCAGGACTTGGCATTGACCAACCCAAAGCACAGCAAAGTACTAAGTACTGATGAAACGAGACCTTTTAATATAAGTGTTTACTGAGTCTAGGTAGGAGACCAAACAGTCATAGTGACCTCGTGGTAGTCGTGGAGTCTGGCCATGCCACAACTGAGTGTGGAGTAGATTCGTTTGGATTCCCTACTGTACCGCTGGCGAAAGCCTATGGCGTGCGAAAGTTTGTGTATTTTGGTGAGTTGTGCTATTGACTTTACGCTTCCAAGCTCAAAATGAAGAGTTCCTTTTGGAGCAGCCCATGGTTCATGTGGTTGTTGTTTGTAGGTGGCATCATTGGTTCCACCCAAAGAATCCATTCAAGTGAAAAGGTTTTGTGGGTCCCGACCTTTGCTATGAAAATATCCATCCACTAAGTATGGAGCCTCAGTCCACTGTGTTTGGGCATCGAATGTTCGGCCACCTGGCTGGAGGACAACTACTTTCTCCTGGCTGTGGCCGTCGCTCTGGCGCTGATCCTGGCGTTGGTCATGGGGACCATCTTCGCGGGCTCCTTGAGGAGGGCAGCGAGCTGCGCGCGGTTGCTCGCGGGCAGCTCGCTGTGTCCCGCAGCCGAAGCCATTGCAAACAACCCACGTAGACGAACAGAAACGCCCAGTCAAACGCGTCGAATGTTCTTCCGGACCGTCAATGATGATTGATGCATTTGTTGCTTCCGGTTAGTGGTTAGTGGCTGTCTTTGGGCTGGAAAACTGTGCACTACTTCTTGAAACTCCACGTGAACAACTCTGAGTTCGACTGACTCCTTGTCACCTCGTTTCAAGTCAAGTCAGGCGGTGTTTCACACCCGGTGCCTCGGCGAATCAATCAGGATGACGTGTGGTCATCGAATCCCGATGACCTTCACATAGGGCGGGGGATTTGAATTCACATGATCGACAGTTGGAACAAGTTGGAGCCGGAAACTCCGAACTGAGATTTGGACGCCACGTGCCATTCATTGCTGACCCAAACTGCTACCATCCTACTTCCGGCGACCGGTCGTTCGTCGCCGCCGCCGTCCAAACGACCCGACGCAGACGGTGCCAGGACGGCCGGTCGAATCTTCTTCCATCGGGACAAGACTCCGGGCTCTCCTCCCCTCTTCGCACGGGACTTTCCATGACGAGACCCGGAACCAGTTCAGCGCTCCGCGGCCGGAAGGTTCCGCTGAAGTAGGGGCGGAGCACAAAACGGATTGAATGCAGCGAGGAAGAAAACACGGCGGAAATGGACGGACATGGGAGTCGTTGCACCTTGGTTTGACAGGCACAACGCAAACCAATGTGGTACTTCTTGGTTTGGGATGGTTTGGGGCTATTTCAAACTGAAGTGATTGCTTCCATTAATATCCATCGCACCACCGGAACGCGGCACACTGAGGGTTTTTCGATCACCGGCGGTCACCGGCGGTCAGCCGGAACCCGGTTGATCAAGCCATCCTTCGAACCTCAAGAGAACCAACACGCACGGCTTTGCGTCATACTCCACACACTCCACGTCACTCACCACACTACTCGCCTACGAGGCGTTGTGTGTTTTTTAAGCACCCGGGTGAAGCGATGAGCGGGGTTCAGATGTTCCATACCCTAAGGGCAGAGAGTCGAGGCTGATGTCAAGTCAAGTCATTTTGACATCCAAATCACTTGCTTTCTTCGCTTCCACTGAGCTCAGCCGGTTCCACCACTCGATGGGGCCAAAAGCTTTTCTACGCATTTCAGCATCGATGAGAACGATACAGTAACGTTTTCGTTATCGATACCTTCTTGCAGACACTGGTAGATGACTATTTTGACGGAAATTTGCCCTCCGGTTTGAGAGAGGGTGCGTTTAGATGTCAACAGATTTGTCCAGATGTTTTAGGTCTGAGAAAAGGGTCAGTCGATGTTACGATTTTATGTTCTTGATGTTCTTTCATCCCGGATGTCAGTTCTGATTTGACCTCCCTGGAGGCCTGGCAGGGCTGTGCTCAGACCTTGGCTCAGCAAGGCCTTGAGAAGCTGAAAGCCAGCACTGCAGGCGTCCGTTGACACGCCAATGGCGTGATGGCACGAGACCAGACAAGCACCGGAAATCCAGTTTGATCTAGGCATGTGCCAACTGCTCATATTTACTCTTTACTCTCCCTGCTCACTGCGAGAAGTTCCAAGAAAGTTTAGCACCTCAATTTACGTGAGATTGAGTTGTACTGTACAGGGTTCTACGTGAGATTTGCCCAACCGCTCAATCTCGAGCGTGAGCGTTCGCAGGCTTTTACCAGCTGCAGCTGCCAAGTGCCCAAGGTGGCGACCGATCTGACTCGTTTTGTTAACAGGCAGAGAGACGCGGGTCAATCTCAGAGGCCTCATAGAATCTCATCGATTGGGTCCTTGAATCAGATCATTTTTTTGATATTACAGTATCTATATCTAAATGTAATCTATCAATAGTCTATATGTGAATAGATATTTATCTAAGTGTCTAAGTACAGTATCTAACTATTGTATTATGCAATATTAATGATAGATGTTAGATATTAATTAACAGTTGACGCGGGAACTCCCAGACGCAGCTTTCTCCGCGGCTTATGACCGCGGCTTTCAAAAGGGTGGGCCTGGCTGGCCCCAAAGCTGTAGGTTACAATGATGACCATCTAGGCACCAGGCCCATGTGTTTTCCATCCATCTAGGCGCTGACGTGGAACGTTCGGCCCTGAGCCGGGTGGACTCGGTTGGACTGCCTCGGTTGTGGTCGGGCCGAGAATTCGGTTTCGGTGGTGGTTTACTCATTGTGGACTTCATATGATTTTGTCAAAGGGTCACCGCAGAGAAAGTACAGGAAACCTTCTTGTGGTTTGTTGGGCATAGACTGCGGCATAGACTATTAGGAGACATTTGTGCAGCAAGTGGAGAGAGGGAGGAAAGGAGAGATATGAGACAGTGTATGAGACGTCCCCCCTGAAACCCACTTTGTACCAGCACTAAGACAAGATCATCACCCAAATTCTGAAGAGGTTCAATTTGTCATGATGGCACATCGATCGTAGCCCGGGCCCGAGGAGTTATGATGTTTACTGACTTCAATATCTTGAAAGAATGAAATTCGTAGACTCGCAGGTATCCTGGTGGCCGCTGTGGTTGGCTGATGTTGGATTGGAAGTAGAATCATATGTAATGTAGGAGGCATTGTGTTGCATGCATTTTGGTGAATACCATGGATGCGAAAAACAGTGTCCTTCGGGCAACAAGTCTTACAATGAAGATCACCTTCACCTCTGTACGCCGATTGTGGTAGACAGTAGTTTACCTGCCGGCAGAAAACACACACACATTCTTCGATGTGGAGCTTCCTGTGTCAGCAGATCACGCAAAAAGGTCTTCGGCCACTGCCTGGCATGTTCTGTGTTTGGCAATCAATCTTCCGGCCCCCACAACACCAGATCTGGAAGCCATCCTGAACATTGTGGGTGAGATTTGGAAAACCACCTGCATTGGAATTGCAGGGTCGCCCAGTGTGTCCACTGCGAAACCACCATGTGGCACCCCGTTTGAGAAAAGAATACCAACTTCCAATATACACCCTGGAAAAAAAAGAACACTTGGAATCTGAAAATTGGCCTTTGGAAGACGATTTTTTGCTCCTCTACCACCCGACGTGGTGGGTTGTCAGGTTCCATGTGGGTCTCGGAACCGTAATTGGATGGTTTCTCTAATCGATTCATGTCCCAATCCCAGCGCAGTGGTGTAGTTGGCCCACGAAGTCGTGGGTGCCGCAAACCGATGGCGTTCGGCAAACCGATGGAGCCCTCGATGTCATGCGGGCGTCCCAGACGTGGAAGCACCAACGTATTTGGCACGTAGAGGAAGGAAGCCACGTTCCGTGGCGTTGGTCACGGACGATGTTCCTGGACTCGGGCGATCTGGTGACCCGGCGGCTGTTCAGATGGCTAAGGGTCCCCACACACCCCCAGAAGCAAACCCAACCGCGAACGAAAAACCGCGAACGAAACACCGCGTCGTCCTCCCTCCGCTACGGACGTCCACCACGCGAAGGACGGGCCCTTTTTGGAGAGACTTGGGCCGGGCCTGGCTGTTCAGGTAGGTTTTTCTCTGATTACTGCAATTGATATGATTTGCGTCTTAGTTCGAGATAGTTCCGATAGTTCGCTGGGTTATAACATATATGGATTGAGAGTAGGCGGCGCGTCATCCCCCAAGTTTAGGTGGTTCATATGCACTCATGGACCCCCCTTGTTTTAAGACATCAGGGGGTTGTGCCATTTGCCTGATTCGGATCAGCCAGTGGCCCGAGGTGAAGAACAACGAGTACGAGTCAGAGCGTGCCATGATGTGTTTCGTCCGGGGCTCTCACCGTGGAACTGGGCGGGCAGCCGGTGAAAACGCTCCAGCCATGTTTGACTTATCGCAGTTTGGTGCGCAGCCCAAAACACCAAGCAACGTCAGATTGGAGCAGAACTCGGCAGGGACGGCAGCAAACTTGTGTTTACTGTACTATGGGGTTCGGAATACCGTTGATGGGCACCGCTAGACAGATGTAAGATTGCTCGCAGCCCATCCATGTTGACACAGGGGTTCACTGACATAAGCAGGACGATGAATCAACGAAGTTTACTTCATGTCATTGTCGCGAAGTGAGGACTTTGTCTGCAGAACACCTAGCCACAATGGCTTTTTGGAGGTTTGTTTAGCCACTCTTGCCATTCTGTTTGTGTGTAGAGAGCCAGCACTCATGATCCGTCTTTGAACTGAGACCGCAGCCACCCCAGCGTTGTGGTGCACTTGTTCGGTTTGTGCAGTCAGGTCACATTACACTTTTTGCTGTTGTGCCGGGCTCCAAGTGACATGATGGGGAATGTGAAGGGCCTTAGAGAGAAACTTTTTGTAGAGGTATTTTTGATATGTTCATAATGTGTGTTCCAGGTATACCTTACCAGGTCATTAGTCCTTACTAGGGAGATGGCCTATTCTGTGTTTTTTTATTGCCATGTGGGCTTTGGCTCTTATTGCATTTCTGTGAGTTGGTACCACTCCAGCTGATCATCACCTGGAGTGGTAACGCAGGGCTATGTAACAATGTAATAGCCAAAGATTCTTTGGCTATTGCAAGGCATGGCTACATAGTCCAAAGAACCCTTCAACCTCCAGAATTCGTGTGTGAAACCCTTGAAACCACTTATGTGGATCCATGGCTTCTTTCTCACACCACCAAAAATCATGGAACCTGAACAGAGGGAGCATTGTACAGCATTCAGAGAGTGGATATAGCTATCCGGCAGATGTGGTAGATGCTGAAATGTAAACCTCCTGGACTTTCCACTCCATGCTGAAATGTATCCTGCGGAGGCCTCGCGCCCCGTGCCGCCCAGCCAGGCTGGGACCAAGACCACCCAGCCCTGCGAGCCCATGCGGCGAAGAGCGTGGCGGAGTTTTTGCGGATGGCCCAGCAGACGCCTGTCGGGGTGCCCCAGGGCGGACCCGGGCGACCGATGGGTCGTCGGTTAGGTTCTTGTTCGTGGTTGTTCCGGCGCGTTCGCTGCATCGTTCGCGTTCCAGGAGATGAGTCATCGAATTTCGTTGTGTCTTTCTTTTGTTGTGGTGTTGGCTGCCTTTCTGGAAGCAGAAATCTAACTCAATTTGTTACGGCCGTTGTCGTCAATCAATCGTTTTGGGCTTCCCGTCAAGGGCCCAAGAGGACGGCTTCGTGGAGAAGGTTGATGCCTAGCTTGGGAAGGAGAGTGACAAGCGTCCAAGAGAAGAAGATGTGGACTAGGAGGAAGTTCTGACCCTTCCTACAAGGTTCGGACCAAAAAGATCCCCAGAAGATGTGTATATACCATGTGGTTTTCCTCTTCAGGGGATCATGATGCTGATTGACATTGATTCATGTCGTGAAAATGACCACGGCCAGACGCTGTCAGGTGGTGAACCTCAAGTCCTGCGTGCCAGATTTGGGCCGCTTCCTCGTGAGGCCCGGGCATTTTTCGGCGAACTGCGAAACCAGGAAACCAGAGGAAGCCAGAGGAAGCCAAGCCAATTCCATCCAATCCAATTCTCTGTGCTTTTCGAAAGCCAGGAATTGGATGGGGGTTTGCTTGTGTGGGAGGCTTTTCCCTTGGAGGATTCTTGGAGACTTTGGTCTCGGAGTGATTTTAACCCTCATCCGTGGCTGAGGTTTCTTCTTGCCGAGAGCGGGGCAGCCCAAGGGAAAGCCCGTTTGCCTCAGCATTTGCCAAGACAGCCAGAACAATATATCAAAACCATGCTTGATGTCGAAGTTCTTGGGCCTTCAAGACCTGAACATCAACATGTGTTCCCAGGTTTTCCCCCAAAGGACCCCGAACACGTCTACCCGTGCGGCTTGCTCGTTCCTTTCCCCGTACCGTGGCGGTGTTGCGGTCCTTCGAGTCACTCTAAGGCCCTCTGACGTTGAAAGAACACCTGCCCGTTCTGGCCGCCGCCTCAGCGGATCTGGATCGAAACCACCTCATGCTTGTTTTGTACTCTAAAGACTGGTTAAAACCATGTTTGGTTGCTTGGTGATTGATAAAGATTATATAAATCATAATACATAGCCCAGGAATCCCGCCGAATCGCACGTCCACTTGGTGCACTTCCACTGCGCCACCTCACACCCAGTCCTTGAACACCTACACACAACGTTGTAGCTGCCGTTGTCACCAAACCGGACCGCTAACCTACACCGTACGGACCTCCCTTTTAAATGATTGAGAACATGATATGTTGATGTATGATGATTTATGTATGTAATTTATACTAGATGGTTAAATGATAGTTAAATGATATATAGAATGGTTATGTTATATAACAGTGGCAGTGGTAATGGTTAATGAATGTTAATGATATATAATGGTTATATGGGTTCCTCCAGATGTACATGATATGATATGACATATGACCGGGTATTTGCCCGGTTTTTCGTCACTGCAGCGCCCAGTTATGTTTGTGTCCCTCAAGGTTCGGGAGCTTTTCAATCGGAATGTGCGTTGGGTCCGGAGCTCAGATGACCGTCGACCTAAGCACTAGTCACTAGTGGTGCGCTGTGATGCGCTCGCTCTCGTCTTTGTGATTTGGTCGTCATTCCTTCCATATGAGATCGATTTTTGGTGCGATCATGACAGCAAAGAGGGTTTCCCCAGCTATACAATTACCTTCCTTAATAAACTACCAAAACATGCATTCCTGAGAAGGAAGATTCCTTTTGCAATCTTATCTTTTGCAATTGATTGTAGTATTAACTTTCCTTTGCACTCGCAGTGTTGAAGAAGAACTAGAGAAGCCCATTTCAATTTTATACGTACCATTCTTTAGTAGAATTAACATCTCAGGAGGGGATCTATTTACCCTTGGGAAAACACTTTCACAGTTGACACCCATTTAACACGTGTTTTATTGATGATCAGGTGCCTTCCTGGTCTACTGCCTTGAAATTTTGTTTAGTAGCTATTTTCACTGAAACCTACTGTATTGCCTACTATACGTCTTTGCTTTACTTACCATTGCTTGAGGGGGAGTGCAGCTGGACTGGGTTCAAAACCCTAATAATTGCTTTTCAGATAAGAAAACATTAGGATCAGCACAATAGATGACCGTTCAAACTTCAAGCAAACATTGGGCTAAGAATGATGTTGAAAAACAACGCATGTTTGATCCATCTCTACTTCAATTACTTCCGTCGCTTCATAGAGTTGAGCAGTTCACTGCACACTGAGACCTGTAACTCCTTGGGAGTCTCCGATTGAGTCATCCATAGATCAAAGCTTCTTTGGTGCGTCGCTTCGGCATTCTCACGGTCCTTCGAGTTGTTTTCTCCCTTTGTATAGCTGGTCAGTGTCGACGCTTGTGGAGGACGACTTGTAGGGTCTGGTCGTTTGTGCGAGCATCGAATCGTTACATTTGTTCCACCATTTTCCCCCCCAGGATTCATCTCTATGTTCAAACCATCAATGAGTACTCACTCCAGGCCCTTAACGCAAGGCGCCAGCACTTCGCCCCGCTTCACGCCCAGGTGCATCCTGACATGTGGCCCGACCCTGAAACGCCTCCACCGCTTCAAGAGCTTGAGGTGCCGATCTCCGTTGTGTTCAATCTGAAAGCCCGGAGAAGATTGCTTCTTTTGAGAAGAGCTACAGCTACACATTGGATCAGAGAAGGAGGTAGTTTGTTTCCACAAGATTGGCAAAACACAACAGAGAAAGAAACTGAAAAATAGGAGTTCCAAGTGGTCTGAGTGTGGTTCTTTGGAGGAAACATGGGTCGGCCGGGCGGTCGGACCAGCCAAAACCACACCATGGGTGAAAGGTTCATGTGCAGTATGTAAGATATTGTAAGCCCACATGGTACACCTTTGGGAAGTTTACTTGAAAGACTTTGACCACAGATCAAATCCTGTGGAATTCTAGCTGCTGTTGTTGCCAATCCTCACTTATTTATATAGGACCGCAGTCGTTTTCAAGGAAGATGAAGCCCTTATCAGACGGGGGTCATTTCCAGTGCCTCTCATCAATACCGGTATACCCCAGACCATCCATGTATCCAATAATTAGTTACATACATTTACCCCATTCATGACCCCAATGTAGGCAACTCTTCCACAAATGGATGGTTTGAATGAAAAATATCAAAGAGTTGAGACCAGATAAACCGAATCCTCTTCCAGGGATGAACGGGAGCACGCGAATTTCAAGCCCATGGATCCACATACCCTTTGAGAAGAGGATTTTGTCAACCCTTGCATCAAAGGGTTTACTGGAGGGTCCAGTCGTACTCTTTGAGAAGGTCTGTAGAATGTCTCTTTAGGGTTGTAGAACCTGATGCGAACATGGTCTGTAGAACCTCATGTGTTGGCGAAAACGGACGTCAATCCGCGCTTCACGTCGGTTGGTTTCCTTTGGGCCCCCTCGATCGATGCAGGTTCACGCCAGCTTTGAAGCGAGTCAGTTCGGAATGAAGTGGGGGGCGATCAGTGGAAAGTGGACGGACGAGGGCAGGGGGACGAGGGCAGGGACTGTGCAGAACAGCTGCAGAACCTTCATTTTTTGGCGGGTCAATGTGTTTTTCAAGCAGACGCTGACATCATGGTCAGAAGGGTCCTGATGTTCCTTTGAAGATGTTTGAAGTAACACCCTCCCCACCAAGGTTTTCTCAAAGTTAGAAACTAGGGGGTAGTAGCCCCCAGGACTGTAAGATTAAATGCATTTGCACGCGTTCCACAATGTTCACATGACTTTTTTGTGGATCCATCAAAAAGCTGTCCAGCTGCTGACTCTGCAGACTCTGCAACGATCTCCCTTATCAGCTTAGACTGCTGGAAAGACGAAAACAACAGGTTTTGGATCAAATGACCTCAAGTGAGTCGAAGCCAAGTAGTCTTACCAAGTGCTTGGAACGAACACCTAGTGCTTGGGACCGACCCTGGCCAGAGGGACTATTGTGGCTCCTTCCAGCATAGACCGTCCGAACATAGGAGTAAGGCCATGGGCTGTGCGCCAAATACCGGTTTCCACGAGAGGTATATATAAAAGCAAGTTTCGGACTGCAAGTGGTTTCACGTGCCTTGAAGATATTCTCCATGGTTGTTGATGGTGTACGTGGACAAGTGGGTCAACACAAGACGACTAGGACTCCCCATGATTGGGTGCATCCCTGTCACTTGAACCACTTGTTTCCTAGTAAAATGTCGATTATTGTTGGACTGATATATATATATATATAGAGAGAGAGAGAGAGTCTTATTAAAAAAACAACAACTGCTGCAATATCTAATATATGTAGCTGGCGCGATTCCGAGGGAGCAACTACAGCAGGTCACCAGAAGATACAAGATCTTCTTTTCAGGGTTGCCGGATACTTGGAGCGAGCTCTTCCCCAACCCACTTGGGCGTTGAGATGGTCGACCACCTGGACCTCCCTTTTCGGACCCTTTCAAACAGCCTAAAAACCTTGCGAAAACCCGCCGCGCGACGAGCAGCTCGCTCAGCTCACGGCTTGTTCCTCGCGTGGCTCCCGAGGCTCTTGGTCTTCCAGAGCTACTACATCCTGCGGTCTCAAGAGTTGGGCCTCGTGCGGGCGCCCATGAGGGAACGGGCCAGGAGGAACGGCTTGGAAGACCTGGAAGATCGGTGGAGCACTTGGATCTTGATTCATAAACTCCCACTTCTGAAGAGATTTATAATCCAAATAATCAGGAACATGCTTTTAATGAGGCGAATTTGGCGAGACCTCTGAAGGACAAGTGAAGGATTGCTTCCTCACTCTTCATCGGAAGCAACAAGTTTGCCGAGTTGATCAAGTTGCAATGCAAATATGCATAACATATATATACTACACACATTCAACAATTCAACAAGTGAAAGTAGAATTAGGAAGTGAACTTGTTTCCCTTAGATGTGTCTGAAGTGATGAAAAGGTGTTTCAAATGATTGAACAATCCACATGTTGGTTTCACTGTTCGTGCTCATGTGGCAAAGGTGTCCAATTGCTCCTTCCTTCCTTTTGGATTCGGCCACTGGTAAAAAAACATCCACCCCCAGATTCCGACGGTGCAGAAAGGATTCCATGGATGCCTTGGATGCCTGTGCTGGACGGCCCGTGGACAGCTCAGTGGTAGCAGGGGAAGGTGCATACACTCCCTGAAAGAACCATATGGAGTTTGTAAGGGGAAAATGGTCATTCAAGGGGCCATGTTCCACTTCCATGTAAAGAGTTTGGTGTGGGAGATGGCTTGGGGTGAAAACCAACTCAAGATGGGTTTAGGGGGCCCTCCCAAGAATCAATGTTTGAGAGAAAGGGTGTCGTATTGTACCGCGCACCTGTTAACAGTGCTTGAAAGAATGCAATGACATGGAAATAATGGCCTACTAGCTAGCACAAAGCCTTGACAAGAACCATGATAGTTGAAGTCTTGAAGCCATTACTCTCCTGGCTGCATTCAGCACAGGATAGCCCGGCGATTGCCTTCGCATATGATTGTATAGATTTATAGTTCTATTTGCGGAGTACAAGATTCCTCCCCTGAGGAACTACGATCGGGCGTTCCTTTCACTCGAGCATGGAAGTCCCTCGACCGACCGCCGAAGTCACGTGTGGACAATTCGACTCCTAAGAATCTCTAAATTCAAACAGTTCCAAATCTGGCGGGATCATGCTCCATCCTGAGGTCATAGCTTTCGGTTGTAGCCAGATTCACATCTAGAAACACGGCGTTTCGGCAGCCATCTCTTCTCGAAGACATCTAATCCTTATACTTCCGAGGAACCGAGCTGCCTGGATAGCTAGGTCCCGCCGAGGTGCGAGTACGCTCAAACATCACCAAAAAATCTACCAAATCACGGATGAGGGGTGTCAAATCCGACCGGGAAGATTGCCGGATGAGCCACTGGACATAGGCCATCTTCTCCTTCTCGGAGGAACTGACGAGTTCCATGTAGCTGAGGTTGGCTTTGGCATACTTTCCTGACTCAATGAGAGTTCGTCCCCAATCTGCCAAGTCCTTCACTCCAGCTGGCAAGGATTCCTCTCTCTGTCGAGAGGACTTGACTGTGGACACCGGCATCTGCCGAGGTGCAGGAGTCTCCTCCACCTCTGACAGCAGACGGCGCTTGGCAGAGTCAGCCATAGTGCCACTTGAGCCATCCATCTCCTGAGGATCAGGGATCCAGTCGAAACCCAGCTCATCACGTTCCAGCTCCTGAAGGAGCAAACCCACTGAGCCCTCGCTTCGCACTTGCTTCAGCAAGTCAAGCACGGATTGAGACATCTTCGATGGGGTACCGGACATGTTCAGCCCGGGAGGAAACTGCCGAAGAAAAACACCAAGCTCTATCTTTGAGATTCACACTGGGCTCTCCGGAACGGCACATGCTTTGTGCCCCAAGCAGTCAGATATCACGAACTAACTGAACCAAAACCTGCATTTGATGAAACACTACCCATTTAGTGCTCTCCACACACTTAGCTACCCCCTAAGTGATTATCCCCTTTCCATGGCTCAAGGTTTTCCTTCTTGGTTGTTGAACTCCTTACGTTCGGCTTGACGAAGTCGGCGTTGTTCTTTTTCCAAGGCTTGATACTCAAGGACTGTTTCTTCTGGGGAGATTTGATATTTCTGTCGTTTCATGCATGCTCGAAGCAAATCTACGGGGTCACCATCGTTTTTAGTTAACGAATCAGCCAGCATGCGATTGGTTGGAACCCACCGAACAAATGCCTGCATGGACCTAGCACTCTCTCTAGTAATGACTACATCGATGCTAGTGCGACGATCTTCGATCGAGGTCGGCGACGACGGCGAGTGCAGATGATCATACAAACTTTTACAGTCTGTGACCACTATGGGTCGTCTTCGCTTCAAGGTCTCACGGCAAGTTCGAATGTCTAATGGCCCGTCCAAAATCTCAGACAGGAGAAGCAGCAGCCACTCTAAAGTGCCTGTGGCAACAGACATGGCCTGGCTTTCGGCGGCCAGAGTGCTGTTCACTGCACGGCTCAACTTGAAACTTCTCCACGCAACCGGACACCAGAGAGCCTCTTCGCTCTCTTGCAGTTTCTTTTCTGTAAAACCTAGGATATATCCTGCTTGGGTGTGGTTACCTCGATTTGCAAACGCAGCATCACTGTGACAAACGATCGTGAGATCCTTAGGATCTATTGGGGCAAAAACAATGCCTAGATCATCATGCTGTTTGGCTCTCCGGATGGCCTGGTTAGCCATGCGATAGTCACTGATGGTTGGCCGAGGAAAGGCCTGTTGCGATAAGCTCGTCTGGACACTCAGATCCGGACGACTCTGAGAGGAAAGCCAGTTCAAACTGCCGTTGACGGCTCGGAGAACTTTGATCTGAGAGGCATCCAGCAGTCTGTCTGGTGGACTGCCTTTGGGAATGTTGATCGGTCTTATCTTATCTGCGAAAGCCTTCATGGTCATGTGTATGGCCTTTGAGGACTCTTGTCGATACCATGCACCACAGAACTCTCCTTCTTTCATCCGCCATTTCCGGTATGGGAACCGATGTTTTAATTGCTTGATGGATTCCTCAAATTGTGCCCCGGATCCACCCACGGCTGTATCGTCGACGTGCACACCCATGATACCGATTAGTGCCTCGGATCGACGATCTCGAAGAACAAACAGGCAGGGATCTAGAACACTTTGGTGCCAACCGATGGTCTTAACATATGAACTAAATTCCTTGAACCACGCCGCAGGGGCGTCGTTCTGCCCGTACACGTTTCCGGTTACTTCTATCACTGCGTCTTCTGGCAATCCAGGGATACCCCCTGGTGGTTGGTGTGCGAAAAGTGGCCTAAACGACTCTTCCAGGGGACCGGCCTCGAGGAACGCGCCGCGAATGTCGCCTAACTGCAAATCCCAACCCTGGGACGCAATCACTTGCATGAGGCTCATCCGGCCGAGTTGACTCAGCGTAGGAGACCGCAGCATTCCCTTCTCAGCCTTCACAGTGAGATCTGGGTCGAGGTGACCCTGCAAACACCACCTGCCCTTCACAGTGAAAGTGTCCCAGTTGTTCGGGTCGACTTCAACCCCTTCTTCAAGTGGCTTCCTAGTCAACACGAATCGGCTTCCGATAAAACGATGTGGTTGTTCCGTTTTGATCTTCTTAGCGGCTTTACCATAGTGAATCCGAACTGCATGTGGTTTGGACACAATGGTTTCCCACTCCGTTCGTTTCCCCATTTGGATCTTCTGTTGTAGCTTGGGTGGATTGTTACTATGATGCAATTCCTTGGACATCTTTTTCTTCAGATACTCTGACATGAGGCATTCCCAGGATTGGGTGTCTGCGATGTCCAACAGAGATGACACTTCTTGCACTGACAGGGCCTCCTCCATTCGAGGACGCTGGGCTTCCGGCTCTGACGAAGCGGCTTCTGGAGAACGAGGTCGTTTATCTCTACTCATGATTACATCTTCGACCAGTTGAGGGACCACTTCACGCATCACATCTACAAAATCATCCTGGTTCAGAGCAGCCGGACGCCACAGTGTCATCGGCCCATCTTTACCTGTCACTCTTCTACGAATGGGACCATATGAGGAAGCCGACGATGAATGAGCTGTACTATCAGGTTTCTCTACTTCGGAAGGTGCTTCTACTTCGGCTGGACCATTGCCATCGCTTGATGAGAGTGGCAGACTGTCATCTGGTGGCTCCTCCGGCGGTGACACATTTTCAACCCGGCGAGGAGGTGCAACACTCGCTGATGGTCGATCAGCCTGCATTTGAACGTCGGGTGATTCGGGTGCAGCAACTGGAGCATGGCTTGGATCGGCCGGGGCTATGTCATCATTACCTTCTTGTGGTGGATATGATTGAGGAACAAGATCTAAGTATTGCTTACTTTTCAGGTTTCCCTGGGTGATCATGTCCTTGACCCCAAGCAACTCTGTCTCTGGTGTGGCAATCAAACACTTCTCTTCATTAGTGGCATGACGGACTTGCTCAGGTGCACACCGAATCACATTTCTACGATGTACTAGAATTAGATTTCGACCCACCGTGCCTAGCAACACCGCTACCCCATACCACTGACCCCCTTGTTGGAGATTTCCTTGCACCCACTTTTGGTTCCTCCAATAAGCGACTAAGTCCCCAGGTTGGAAAGGAGTGCTTGTGCGGGGTCTGGCCAACAGGGCAACACGAAGTGACCTGTCATCTTGCATCTTCACGAGCGCAACACGAGCGGCGGTTCTCATCGCTTGGGCACGAGCAAGGCCTTCATCAGTTAAGGCTGCGGTGCTAGCAATCACGGATTGTGGCTCATTCAACAAGTCCTGAGGGATGTGAGGATTTCTGCCAAACACGAACTGGTGAGGGGAGAATCCATGGACCTGAAGCATTTGGTTCTTCACATGGGCATGAGCTACACATTCTAACCATGATTCCTCGCTGTTCGGTTGAAATTCATCAATGAGTTTTTCCAGGACTCGATTGAACCAACCGCCATGAGATTCACACTTGCCTAGTTGCCAATGAGCTCCGGCAGCAATTGTGCGAACATGGATGCCATTTGCTTCGGCAGGTTTCATCATTTGTTCACCTAAATTGGTTCTAGCAGGATCGAGAACTAACTCCTTTGGGGCTCCAGCCCAGGCAATCCAATGTTCATGCAAAAGCTTCCGAAGGACTGAGGCAGTCTCGGTCTCAAAGAATGGTATCATCCTCTGGAACCCACTCGCTGTGTCCACCAGGTTCACGGCACGAATCTGTTGATTGGGAAGCCAACCCTTCAAGTGCTTCACATCCATTCCTACCTGATGATTGAACTCGGACACGCGATTTGGTTGAGTTGGCAACGGCGATGTGGGACGAGCCTGGCTCTTACAGAAGTCACACGAAAACTCTTTCGCCAGCCGGAGCGCTTGTTCTGATGCGTCTCCATGTTTTAAGATTCTCACCATGTCATGGTTTGGAGGATGTCCCAAGTTCTTATGAAGGCGAATCAAAACTGGCATGAGTTCCTGATCGGACTTGGCCTGACTCTGAGCGGCGGCTAGGATCTCAGTCCACGCGTCGGGATGCACAGCATCCTCTAGCACTTCTACTAGACACGCAGGGTGTGCTCGACAGGTGTTAGACGCACCATGTTCTGGATGCTTCTCCCTGAACTTGGCAAGAGTGTTTAACACGGCTTGAACAAATTCTCTAGGATACTGACCAGCATATTCGCTGACCTTGGCAACCCCTGGAGCATGACCAGCTACGGTGTCATGACAGCTGTGCTTAGCATCACCTGTACAGAGAAGTCCTAAAGACTGCATATCGGAGTGCGAAACTAACAGACGGGTGCTCTTACGAATGTAGTGCTCACTGGATGGCAGGCACAATCCATACCTGCACATGTGCAACTTGACTGTTTCGAATACCCTACACAAACTCTGCATTTCTGGATATGTCCAAAGCCGGGAACCCGTTGGATGTTCAAACATTGCTCTACCACCATTCCTGGTCTGAAGTCGAAACAACTTGCAACACCAACGAATGTACGATCGGCTTTGTGCTCGACGTTTCAGGTATTCCAGTCGATCGCCCTTAGTGCTGTTTAGGTGCACCCATCCGCTCTCATCCGTGCAAGGCGGACACAAGACCAAAAGCTCTGGCGGATCTGTGATCAAATCCTCTTCCACCAGCTTCCTGTCCCGAGAACGACGAAAATCGAATCCGGTCTTTAGGTCATATGATCGCGCACGGAAGCCGGCTTCTTCGGCTTGGATGGCAAAACGTGGTGGGGAAAACACTTCCATAACCAAACATTTACCCCTAGGCCGAGCATGCACTGCTAAACATGTCTTCACCTGCGATTCGAGCTGTCGGGATTGATGTGAAGTCAGGTTCAAACTAGATTCATGCTCATCACGTGAGGGATGCGGCACAAACGTGAACACCGTTCGAACATGAGCGAATCTCCCTGGCAAACGGTTGATGATCTTATGTTGGGGTGTCCCTGGATAGACCCTCACATCATCAAGAACCCTCCTAGATTCACAATCAATCACCTTCCTACGGACAACGCTATTCCACTTGGGACCAGTTCTTGACAACCACGGTGTACTAACAACATCACTATATTCTCCTGGGTCCAAGTCAGCAAGGAAGGGGCGGCAGGATCAGGTTCACAGGCAATCTCGTCGGCAGGCACGGATGCTGTGGTGCCTGCTGAATCCGGAGGTGCAGTGTTGGACTCCGGTTCAACATCGGGAGCCTCCACTGAAGCCATCACCTCATCGAAAGAGGCAGCAAACACTGGATCCGCTGGCTGTCCTACCAAGTGAACAATGTACTGTCCGGCACTGTTGGTCTTGAGTGGCACCACTTGTTGAAAAACATGTAAACAGTCTTTCTCAAAATTCAACGTTGCCCCCAAGGCTTTCAATGCTGATCTGCTCAACAACAGGGGGGCGTCCCCCTTGATGATTGCTGCTTTGATCACTCCTCGCTTGGATGCCAGAATGACTGGCATGGCCACCGAATGGGTTGAGGTCTCAATATCACCATTCCCAAACTTAAACTGGTGGATCTCTTCCGTCCATGGAGGGACGGCCCACCCACGCTGTCGCCACAGGGTCTCAAAACAACGAAGGGTGTTGATTCCAACAATCGTTCGGCCACAGCCTGAATCCAGCACGGCATAGCCGGGGGATGATACCAACAAGGTCTCTTCCGGGAGGGGATGCGAAGCAAACAAGGAGTCCTGCCGCTGTTGTCGGACCTGCTCAAGAAGGGTGAGTTGGGGAATCACTGATGCAACAAAATCCAACTCTTCAACGGCAGCAATACCTGTGGTCGAGGCATCATTGGACTTTGAGGAGGAGGATGCACCTTTCCCTGAGCCCTTCTTGTTGACCTCCTTGGAACGACACTCCCGGGCCCAGTGACCCTTCCTACCACAGCGATTGCATGTAGTGTGCCTTTTCATTTCTTCCACTTCCACCCGAAAGGATCTTCGGACGTCCTTGGCCTTGTTGAACTGTCGGGATTTCTGAAGCTTGTTCAACTCCTGTCGACGTTCACGCCAGGTGGCGGCCAGGACTTCTGCTACTTCTGACTCCTGAAAGGTGTCTCCATCACCCGTGAAATCTGAGGCCAGCTGGTGATCCTCAAGTAGCTGATCAACATCGGAGAAGTGCTCTTCCCACAAGTCGGACGGATCTTCGGCTTCTGGGTCAGCGTCTTCCGCCAGGGCAATGGCGGTACGCCTTTTGGTAATCACCAACTCCGGGTAGCAGGACCGTAAGGCAGCAGCTATGGATTCTCTCTTCAAGTCTCCTCGAGCTCTAGAAATCACCACAGCTTTCTGCTCTTCACTAAGGCCAGCTCTATGGAGAAGGAGCCAACCACGAGCTTCATCGGGAAACTGGACACCGGTCTTCCGGTAGCATCGATCGAACAGTTCCGAGGCTCGGGCAGTCCATTGCTTCATATTCTCACCTTCATTGGATCGAAGGTGAAATACCTGACCCAGAATCTCCCCTAACTCGTCCACAGTCTCAAGCTGTGGAAACCTCTTGTCCAACAATTCCCAAAGTCCTTGGTCACCATCTTTCTTCTGATACAGCGCTGGATCAACATGTTCCACCGCCTCCAGAGCCTTGCCACTCAAAAGAGTGTAGATGTAAGCGCCCCGTGCGCTCTCAGGAAGCTTGTCCAAAGTCAAAAACTTGTTTTTAACCCAGGTCTTCCACCGCTTATATTCGCGGCCATCTTCATTTTCACCTGAAAACCCTCGAACCGCAGCGCTATCGGACGCGCTAGCCGCTGCAGCCATGTCACGTGTGAGGACCTCCACCGAGAGGTCGTGCAATCAAGCAGCCATGGCGGGAGCCGGGATACCCGGCACCGCTACCAATTGCGGAGTACAAGATTCCTCCCCTGAGGAACTACGATCGGGCGTTCCTTTCACTCGAGCATGGAAGTCCCTCGACCGACCGCCGAAGTCACGTGTGGACAATTCGAGTTCTATACACACACGCACACACACGCACACATATATATAGATATATATACACACATATTATATATTACACATGTCACTACACATCACAATGCAAGGAATGTCACTTATAGACCTAGCATCATTAGCATCATCAAGGATTGCCGCAGTATCATCATCAGCAGTTGATCGTGTGATGTTCCTGGTCACTCGCTATCCATCTACACGAGGAAACGTCAGACAGCCACCTCCATTTCATAGGTGTCCCCATTTCATAGAAGACCCCGTGCATGCAGCTATTTCTTGTTTTCTATTGAGTCGGACGTGTGGAATGTGTATGTGGGTGTGTCTCAACACCTGAATGGCATACCTTGTTGCCAAGGCCCAGGAGGTCCAACGGTCCTCCCATCCGCCGAGGCTTCCGAGGCGCTTCGCGCCTTTCAAAGGGACTGCCGTGAAATTAAGGCAGGGAGATGGCGTCGGTGTGGTCCTACTCATAGGTGTTGCTTACGGCTAGCCTGTTATATAACTCTAGGATTTGGAGCTGTTTGATGAATGGGAAGACCGCCTTCAAAGCGGGAGCAAGATGCTTCAACAGCCTGGCGTCACAGGATAGAACCAGGAACCATTCCAGACCGCGACAGTCACATCACCTTTTTTACGTGCCATGGAATTGTCCTACACGAGAAGTTGCCCGCTATATTTTGTTGTTGGTAGATTCCTGCAGCAAAACCTATAAATGTGAAGGTTTTCATGTTCTGGGCTAAGGCTAAGGCTTGGCTGACTACTACGACTTACGACCTTATGCAACGCTTTCACGAGGTGGCATGTGTAGAATGAAGATTGGTGCAACCAATAGAGGTTGGATGGGCTAAACACCATGTTGTGCCAAAGCCTGCTACATCCTGCACCGTTGAAAGATATGATCGAAATTTCCGACGGCATAGGCCAGCGCAATTAGAAGACGGGTTGACGGCGTGGGCCTCCCAACTGCAGTTGATTACAGATTGCAGACCTCAATCATTCACATTGAGTTTGCCACATGGGAGGCCGGCCCCCCGCATCAGTCTGCCGATCATCGGCTTCCAAAAAGGTGCTCCAGTTGGACCGAGAGTGTTGTGCGACATCTCGACAGGAGATGGGTAGCTACCCAGAGTTCTTCGTGTGGCTTCAGTTGGAGGAGTTCCTTGAGAGGCCAGGGAACAGGACGGGAACAGGACGGTCAGACACCGGTTTTTCGTTTGGGGAACAGACCGGCCAGTGATGCTCAAAGACTGGCTAGAGCGGCTAGTCTAGTACTTGATATTTGGACAGGGAGTTTTACAAAAAAGCCACAGGACGTATTCGGATGAGTTTGGGTTTCGTCACGGCTATCTCATGGCAACAGATGACATTTCCGTAGGGCGCCTTGGACCTGTCAATTCGTGCGCGGACTTGTTGTGTGCCAATTCAAGCCCGTGCTGACTCACAAAGAGACTGGGAGCTCCAATGAGGGAGAACAGCTTTGATGGCTTTTGAGGCCATGAACAAGTGTTTGAAGGTGCACTCCTGCAGAAGAACCTGGACCCTGAAAACCGGTGGTAGATGAGAATAGTCTTCCAGTCTGGTCCACGCCATCCGGTCTCCGAACGGTTCCACCGGTCGGTTTGGACTCGTGGACTCGTGGTGTTCCAGCAGCTGGGCTCCAAGACAACGACCTTCGCACCCACTCGCTGCCGCAGACACTGGTCCTATGGCGCCCTTGGTCGCAGAGGCCGCCTTTGAGGTCGCGGCCGCCGAAGTGAATGCTACGAAGAAGTCTCGGGCTGCCTCTCCAGCACCCAAGGCAAAAGAGGGCAAGGAAGAGAGTGCCAAAGTCGCAAGCCCTAGCGCTGAGAAGACTTCAAAGGCCAAAGGTGCTGAGACTGCGAAGACTGAGAAGGTGAGAGATGTCGTTTTTGCTTTTGGTCAATGGGCTTGGAGATAAGTAAGAGCGTTTTGAAATCAGCCACGAATGATAATTGAACGGGTACTCTAGGATAGGTAAAGGGAGCATTTGTGCCTTGTCCAGGCGGAGATTGAGAAGAATCCTCACCGATTCAGCATCCGTGCAACCATCGGCATTGTTACTTTGCTGGTGGTGCTGGTGACCTTGTGCTTCTTCATGCCATCTCCCTTGATTTTGCCATCTACCGTCTACCTGATGATTGGGGGGCTGATTGTTGCTACGATTGCTTTGGCAGCGGGAATCGCTCTGGCAGTGAAGAAGTTTAAGTTCTCCATTGCCAGCAAGAAGGAGTCATGAAAAGTGATGGCTTCACACGAAGTCGTGTACCAATAGATCCTCTCGAGGATTGACATGTGAAATGGGTGCCTGATGCAAGTACAGAATGTCAATCTGAGTTTGGGATTGTGACTTAATTCGTGCATGGAGCATGTGTGCTACATGGATGGACCACCAGCCTGCAGCGCCACATATGACTGTTGGTCGAGGAAGCCTGCGCATCCCAACGTGCTTTTTCTCAAACATAATGACACCATATCAAACAACTACATGAACTTATATCACAAAGCTACGGAACAGAATCAGCTTTGGTTGTTTGATGTTGTTTGTTTGACTTTGTCATCTTGGGAGGTGTGGTTTTCTTTTTTCCCAGCAGACTCTGATTGTGCTGAGTTTCGTTGGCATGCTGCCAACCCACTCGGTCACCTTTCAAAAGGTACAAAAAGGAGTTGCCTACAACTACACGCATGCAGCGCGTGGGCAAGATGTTCCGGGCGTTGCTCATTGAATGAATGCGCGTCCACTTGGACATGCTCGGTGTGATTTTGGTAGTGAAGATCCGGTAAATTCTAGCAAATCAACTTGCCAGCCCGTGCCAGCAGTGTTTGACATTATTGTGCAGTTTCGGCTCCTGTGCAAAAAGTCTCCCTGTCGCCCTTGCCTCCTTCGTGTTTTCTTTGTGCGATGGCTCCTTTGGTCGCTGAAACTCCCGTTGACCCCTGGTTAAAGTATCAAATGTTCCCAAACTTCAATCTAGGCAGTGAGAAAGGGACTTAATGGCTGATTGGATAAGCTATGTGAAAGCGGTATTAGCCATCATCACAGCAGCGGTCATT
>CAXAMN010027528.1:203757-217778 GCA_963970005.1 Durusdinium trenchii | reverse complement strand
GCTACGATTGCTTTGGCAGCGGGAATCGCTGTGGCAGTGAAGAAGTTGAGGTTCTCCATTGCCAGCAAGAAGGAGTCATGAAAAGTGATGGCTTCACACGAAGTCGTGTACAATAGGTTCTCTCAAGGATTGATGCTTGACATGGGTGCAGGATGCAAGTACAGGATGTCAATCCGAGTGAAGGGGAGGGCCACTTAATTCGTGCATTGGGCCTTCGTGCCATGTGTGCGGCATGGTTGGGCCACCAGCCGTGCCGCAGACAACTGTGCATAGTACTGTTGGTTGATGAACCCCTGCGCCATTATCGACGCCAACACCTCTTCAGTTTGAGATTTACCCCTCTTGAATACACATAAATCACACAAGTGGCCTCCCATGTGTCGATGAAAATCCAAAGAATTGTTCGAGTGTGGGTACTTTCAAAGAGCGGAGTTCTTTTCAAGGAGCGGAGTTCCCTACACCCGACATACCTTGCTTGCAGAGCTTCTTGCGCGCAAGCGCGAATCACAAACATGGGCGGTGCTCGACCCAGCAGATTTCGGTGTGCTCCGCGCAGGGTAAAAGCTCCGCGCGCGTGGGCGGGTGGAAGCGAAATACTGGGTGGAAATTTCACCAATTCAAGATGTTAGGTGTTCTTGACGAGTTCTTGACTGTCCGAAAAGGCGAAATTTTCAGACGCTAAAGACGTTGGATTTCTCGCTCAACCACTAAAGGTTCAAGCCCGGACAGTCGGAGATGGTCCCCCAAAGAGCCGTCCAATGAGGTCCTTTTTCAGCATCTCTGGGTCTTTGCACCTGTCATCAATCGGGTCCGTTGGGTTTCACCGAAGATTCACCTGCACAAAAAATGGCTTTTCCAGTTTGGGGCCCAGCTAGGAACCTTCCAGCGCCGATCCGATTTTCACTGAAAATCATGGAAGTGGAACATAGAAATTCACACAGCTGGTGCCATCTACCTCCATGATGCTTTACAGGGAGTGGACCCCGTCCTCGCCGGGGTTCAGCTCCGAGCCAGGGACCTTCACTCCATGCTGTGTGCCGCTGTGGCGGAATCCGAGGAGCGAGGCTGTGCCGAGGAAGGGGTGCGGAAGGATCGAATTCATTGATAGATCTGATAGATACATATTGAGAGATATGCGGCTGTTTCGGGTGACTTCAAAGCAAGATCCCTTGTGTCCTTGGTGAACCGCTGAGCTGTTCTTTTTTCCTTTGAGCTCCATTTTGTTCCCGTGATTGTTTTGGAGATCTTGTGGGAACCCCCAACAAGCAAGAGGTTTCCGCGTAGCAGGAAATTCAAGATCGCATCCTTTGTTTAAAGGATCTTGGATAAACCAACAATCATCGTTACAAATTCTATATTAATATTGCACGATTCAGAATAATACCGAATCAGAACACCAGATGCCACTCCCACCAAGATGATAATACTTCTATTTTTGGATTTGTAGAAGCAATCCTGAATCGTTCTTTAATGGATATTGAATCGATATCATAGCAATTTCGCACAGGTTATAATCATGGAATATTCCGTAATTAAAAAAAATATGTAATATTATAAAATATATATAAATATATATATCTCTTTAATTAATATATTAAATATATAAAATTAAATCAATTTAAATTATGTAATTAAAGTATTTATATATTTTTTACATTGTTTGAATAGATTATATAGCGGATTTGTTTAAAATATTTTCTTTTAAAATAATATATTTTAAAACATATAAATAAATAATTATATGAAACACAAAATTATTAAAAATAAATAATAAATTGTATATTACAATAATAGCATATTATTAATGTGTAATATTTATGAAATTTGGATATATATTAATGTTCTTTTTTAAAAAAAGAATTGATTTATATTTATGTTATATAGAATAATAGAAAGAATTTCGATTAAATTTATTAATTATTTATAAAATAAATATATATTTATTTAATAAATATATATAGGATAGATTTTATTTAGATTAAAATATAATAAGTTTGGGATATATTTTGTATATGAATTTGAAAGATATAATATTTAAATAAATATTTTTTTCAAAAATAAATGTTATTGTTAGATTAAATTATTGTATTTTTTGGCTATGTTTGTGGGATATAACTAGCTTGAATTTTTAAAATAAAGAAATTCTATCGCAGAATTTGCAAGAAAACAATTTTGGAGGGGTCTTCCACTATAAAGGACGAATATTCTGATCAATAGATATTTCCTTTCGCATTCGCAATTCCCTGAAATTTGAACGATTACACAATATTTAATATTCTATGAATACCTGAGATTTTTTTTTTTTTTTTAATTGGAATACATGTCGTAATCTTAATTACCATGAATGGACCCCATCGTGTTCTGGACGCAATAAAGACGTCTTGTTGGTTATTAATTCAAGAATTAGGGTGGCAGAATAATGAACAACAGATAATTGATATTGTATTCATTCATATTCGGAAGAAATTATTTAGCCCTTCCCTTCTGACCTATGTAATATTGATCCTAGGACGATTGATCCACTTGAGGTTTATACTCAGCCGCATCTATGATGTATTTACGATATACCAAACGGCATGGAATACCAAGGCAGAACCTGTGGCACCGGTTGGGACAGGGCATTTTGCACACGCCAAAAAGTCACCTGTTTATCATTATTGGTGATTTTACTTGTCCTTTGCAACAAAACAAACCTCATGTTGGAAGTTATAATCCTAGGTTTGGTAAAACCCTTTAAACCGCCAAATTGATTTTTCAACATCTCATTGCTGATTTGGATTTGATAGCGATTCATTGTCGTCAAACATATACTCCCATTTTCCTACATGGACATCACTAATCCAGGATCGATTTTTTCTTCTTGAGGAACCATCAGATTCAATGGAAACACCTTCAGATTGTTGTTGATTGCCAATTTGAGCGCATTGGTCTCCATCAAGGTCCTCAGCATCGACCTTTGTTCCTAGGTCTGTCTGGTTGACATGCCGTTCGTAAGTCACCCTGCAATCATAAACCTCTTGACCGTCATCGTATGCGCAGGAAATGATCAACTGCACTCCACGATGGAAAGCTTTTGCCGAAGAGGTCCGTAGCTGTGTCCTCAGACATACATATATATCCAACCCGGATTCGCTTGGTAATTGTCTTTCCATGGAGGCTGCCTTGTATTGTTCATTTTCCTGGCCTTAGACCTGTGCACCAGACGTATGTCTCCATTCGTTCACTCACAGCCCGAATGTGGTACGCTAGACGTCAACTTCGAATGATGTGTCTTATTACAGTCAAAACCCTGTTCCATTGCTGGCACAGTCTTTGAACGTCTCCATAAGCAGATACGTCTGTTTGGTAGACAAAACAAACGGAACAAATTGGATATTTTCCTTCGTGACAATGTCACCAATGCACTCACCAACCGGATGCGGATGCATGATTGGTATCGCAATATTCGTAAATTATGTCCCAAACAGCCTTACAGGAAGATCCAAATGCATAATGAATATGGAATCCCTTTCATGCCCCATCAAGAATTTCGATCATTGGTGAATCACTTTCGAACGCTTTTCATGGATGACACATTTGACTTGCAACCCTGTGCTCTAACGAAGGAGGCCTTTCACGCCTGCCCATGACCCGGGCCCTGGCGCCAGACGCATTCCCAGCACTTGTTTGGAAATGCTTTGCTTCTGATATTGCAGCCGTGGTCTATCCTGCCATTCACCATACCTGGGTTTTGCAGATGGGCATTCTTCCCATTCAATGGTCCACCGGCTGGTTACATTTGCTGAGTAAACCGAACAAGCCACCTAATAATCCGGCTGCACTTCGTCCCATATGCCTTCAACATCCTATTAAAAGGATCATGATTGGCATCCACTGCAACCAAATCATGCATGCAGCTTTCCTACGACTCCGCTCGATCCCCCTGTTCGCTTATCTTCCGAATCGTGGCACTAAGGACTGCTTGTTGATTGTCTCTGACCATTGTCGGGCGGTCAAGTCACTGTATTAAAAGCACCACAAAGACTCCATACCTGGAGTTCAATATCTCTTGACCTTGAAAAAGCCTCCGATGCCATTGACCGTCACTTGGTTATCAGGGCCCTTGCTCTTCATGACATAGATCCCAATCTTCTTAAGTTGGTTCATTCATGGCTTCAAAAATATGAATATTGCATCCCACACAAAGAGCTTCTTGACAGATTCACAGCGTCGCGAGGCATCAACCAGAGGTCCAAAGACGCCCCTATGCTCTGGACCTTGAACATGTATTTGGTCCTTCATGACCTTTTGGCCCATCATGACATGTCTTGCATTGTCTCTCACATTATCATCTATGCAGATGACATCCATTTGAGATGGATCATCCATAACATGTCCATGGGGTATGAAACCCTCCATGAATTGGCCTTTGTCCTATCCACGCTCAAGGCATATCACTTCCGAGTGAATTTGACCAAAAGTGTTACCATCATGCGCCTTGTGGGAAAGTCCGCTCAGGCGTTTTTGAAAAGATGGACGACGAGATCAAAAGAAGGGCCAAGGTCGAATTTGCCGGATACGACATTGAACCTGTCACTAGTTGGAAAGACGGATTATTTAGGCATCGTTCTGAGCTATCGTGCATTCGATCATGATACGGTCCAGTGCCGTATCACTGCTGCCAATATCTGTTTTCGCATCTTAAGGAAGTGGTTCTTGAACAGACATCATCCTTTTCATCTCAGGATTCCACTCTACAATCAATGTGTGCTGCCCACGGTGTCGTATGGAATTGATGAAATCGGTATTTCTAGCCGGAGTTTTCATAGCATCACTGGCATGATACCCAGACATCACCGTACCATGGCCAGATCACCTGTGCACCTCACTCGGGAGCCCACGACGGCCTTCTACGCCAGCATGAATTTGGAAATTCCATGGCTTTTCCTTGACAGACAGCAGAAACGATTGATTAAGTCCTTCCTCACCCGCTGGGCCACTCTGATGAGTGACGCCATGCAAGCTAATCCCAAGGACGTTTGTGTCTTTACCCCAGCTTACCCTGGCAATTATATCATGGCACCGACTGACACTCTCGACCCAGGTCCTCAGGCGCCTGAATTAAAGTGCCCTAAATGTGATCGCGCCTTTCACCAGGCTGGTCCGTGGAAGAGGCATTTGAGAGCATGTCACCAGATTCCACGTAACATAGAAGATCTATTTAAACCTCTCCGTGACGCTCAGAATGGCCAAGCAATATGTAGACACTGCCATAAACCATTCGTAGATTTGTATAGACTGAAGGCTCATATCAATGCTAGAGTTTGTCTGCAATTCGACCGCTCTAAGGACAACATTGTACCGATTGCTGCCAGACCTTCATTGAGGATGCACTTCAGATACAAATGCATACTAGGTTTGCTCCTTGACAAGCCATTGTTCAGTGAACTTGCACATCATTGTGCCTTTTGCCACCTGGCCATTCCTGCCCGCTCGATCCGCAAGCACTATGGAGAACAACATCAAGGCCTTCTTGCATTTGAAGCGGCGCATAGGGATACTGTCTATGGGTTAGCTAACCTGGGGAGCGGTAGAGGCACCTGCATCCTTTGTGAGCAGAAGAGCACTGACATCAGCCAACACCAATGTGGAGTGTTGCTACAGATCAATATTTTGTTGGGCCAAAGCTATGATGCCTCGCATTTTCCGGCCATGCCCACAATGATTCGTCCTTGGAATACAGGTTCAGAGGCCCTTGATTCAGGCAGTCATGATCGACCTCCGCCAAATCCCTCGTCCCCTGAACAAGCAGAGCTGGACCCAGAGCCATGTGTGACGAATCCTGAGATCGTCGCTTCGATCCCTGCACCGAAACCCACTCCACTGCTTCGATGTCATGCCTGCAATACCACATTCCTGACCGAAATTGGATTGATTGCACACCATGCCAAGTTCCCTCAGCATGCTTCCTCCGATCGCTCTGAGGCTTCCACCGAGCACCAGCCTCAACGTCCGGAACACAGAACACCTCGAATCACAGTGAAGCACATGCTGGCATACCGACCGGCTGGATCAAGTCCGGTCCCTGCACGCATGTACACATGCCCCTTGTGCAAAGAATCAATTGGACGCAAAGCATTGGTCAGCCATTTGCGTAAATTCCATGATGTCCACCAACCGGATGGATTCATGTTTGAATCGCAATTAGATATGCATCTGGGGCATTTGGCATGCAAACATTGCCATGCCCCGTTTTCCATGGAGATTGCACTTCGAACCCATTTCCAGAGAGCTTCATGTCCAGTCCTTTTGTGCACAATGGACGAATCATCAACATTTCGGAAAGCCCCTTGATTCTGCTCGGCTTCAGGAGAACCAGAGCATGCTTGATGATAAGATCCGGTCACATCACACCTGGCAACCTGGCCTGTCAATTCCTGAGTATACGCCTGCATGGACTCCAGAAGCTGCCCAGGCCCTACTCCGGACCCCCAGGCATGCCATGAGCCAGCCGGTTCAGTTTGACCCTGAATCCAAATTGAAATGGTTCCATGACTCGCTGATCCAGGTTGAACATCATCTTGATATGCCATTCTCCTGTCTGCCACAGGATTCCGTCTTCAGCTTCCTTGCCTGCCTTCACGAGTTGCACCCCATGACATGAGCCTGGCACTCAATTGAACCGACACCAGAGGAAGGTTTACCAGCTTATACGCAGCAACATCTCCGAGATCAGTTGAATGATATGCATTCTGCATTGCATTTCCATTGAATATGCACTGGCCCAAGACTGGACCTTGTGGTAAGAGATCAATCATCATGATGGGAGAGGAGATGCACGCCGACGATCAAAATTTTACCGATCTGTTGGAGGCTTGCAGCCGGCACCCAGGCAGTCAGGGCAAACGCCCGCGCACGTCGACTTCCAATAGCCAAAAACAACCTGGCCGGGGATCAATGCATCGATCCTCACCCTCTTGGGCCTCAACGTCAAGTGGCGGCAACGACGATCTGCTGAATATGATTGCAAGATTCTCATTAAGGCAGGAAGATGCCCTGGCCCAACTAAGCCAAGCGGGCTGTGTCTCCGAAAGAAGAAACCAGCCCTGCGTCTTCCTCGTACTCTGCCTCCAGTAGCAGCCAACATCAACCTCCGGAACAAGAGCATGTTCTTCCTCCAATGCGACCGCGGAAGCATTATGCCAGCATGTTGGCCAAAGCCAGGGATTGGAATGCCCTCAAGCAAAGTGGCGACGCTTCTGCTCCGCTGAGGTCGACTCTATTCCTGCATTGCTTTCAGGAATTGGCACAAAGAGCTCAGAAGTTGAACTTGGAGGCAAAAGACGACTCCTTGATCCAAAATCTCAAGTCCAAGGGTATCTTGACAGCTGACTTGAAATGGGCCTGCCTATCATAGGATCCTCAAGCCCAGATGTTGAAGCCGAACAAGACTCCGCCATTGACATCGGAGGAAATCAAAACGTTCGAAAGGATTGCACATCTTGGCCAACTCCCGGCGGTGATTCACAAGTTTTCAGCTCTCAAACAGATCAATCAGGAGAACCTCTCCCACGATACCGCAGTGGCTATTCCGTGGCTGCTGGACTTGAGTCTCAGGTCCCCGGAGGCATCGGAGCTCTTCCAAAATCTGCAGAAGCTTTCAGGATGTGACATCACACAACTCATCCTCTTGCGAGTGCGGCAGACCAACCTTCATCGATTGGGTCCTTGATGGCCACCCGATTGGCCAACTCAGGCTCGACACATTGTATCAACAGCGTTTTGATGGCACAGGTTTGGAGCTCATGAGCCAAACTTTCAATACCACTTTATGGAGTCCATGGGAACGACAGATGATGACCATATTTGTACAGCATGCAGGGGGTGTCGTTGACCCGTGTGATGGTAGCTTCTTCGGTTTGCTTTTGAAGGAAAGGTTTGATGATCACCCGGTCCGCGACCAACGCGGGAGAGTTTGCAGGGTGGCTCAAACAGCAACTGCTCGAGAAAACAATGCCGGTGTACATGCAGGCTGGATGGACCTCCCGAGTTGACACTTCCATTGAGGAGTTCGTTTTGGTTTTTGCCCCTGTTCCATCAGCCTGTCCACATCATGGAGTCGCGAATCTCCAACAGCTGATATTAGATTGGCACCAGCAGGTCTTTGTCCACGCATTTTCGCATGATTCACCATGGATTTGCCTTCAGATCACACGATTTCCAACAGTTGGCATCAAAAGCACTTGTGATGTGATTGAGTGGTATCGAAGAGTCCCCCTCCGTGTTCCAATCTTCCATGACGCCCGAGGTCTTGCAGTGGAGTGGCGCGATTTTGTGGTGACTGCCGGGGTCACACACGTGGGATCCACTCCCACAGCACACCACCACAAATGCATCATGTGGCACAGTGGCACTGCCTTGGAAGTGACGATTTTCGTGCCCCAATGCCTTCAGGCTTTGATCCAGAGATCCATAGCACTGTATATCTCATTTGGATTGTGCCTTCCCGCCTAGTCAATCCTGCGTGGAAGAAACCCCCGCCTATGCCAGCGCACAGTTTCATCGATTTGCTAGGTGATAGATTTGCCTGAGCTTTGGTCAAGTCTGACCTGCCTGTTCGAGTTGGTATTTCGACGTGCTAGACGTGTCCGGGCTTCGTTGCTGCCTGCGGCCCAGCACGGGCTATGCGAGGAGATAGCTCGAAAATGAAATGAAACATATGAAAAACTCCAAATTTGTCGGGGAATAGGTAAAAATTGCATAATGTATATAATAATTGTTTAATTTGATATTGCTATTTCTTTTATTAAATGTGTATTAAGCATTATGTTGTCGAAATAGGTCCGATTTGTTCAAAATAGGTTTATTTTTGAATTTTTATTTGTATGAAAGTGGTTGGATAATAAAATTAATCTATTTTATCGAATTAGGTCCGTTTTGAGGGTTGATTTATTCGGAAGTGCATAATTGTATTTGATGCATTTTGGCAAGAATTGAATTTTCGCACTTTGCTAGTCGATTAAATTACATTCGAATTTTAGGTATTATGCGGCTAGAATTGTAGAAAGATTCATGATACCAATCGATGCAAAGATTAGGATTGCCTTGATTGTTAATTTTCCCCCCAATCCGTCAATTATATATTGTTTTATTATTGACCCTCAATATATTGGTGATACCCAATTTTTGTGCATGAAATTCAATCACATCCATTTCTTCCAATTATTTATATTAATTCTATATTTCATTTTTTATAAAATATATTGATCGAATTTGAATATAGGAATATATGTCAACCCAATATTCAATACGTTTATTATGTTATGGAGGTTTGTCAATAATATTTCCCCAAGCGGCCGCGAATAGAGGAGGAGATTGGATTAGCATCGAAGAAATCTTCATATTCATCAAATTGGGATTGGAATGACGATGGGAATTTAATAATCATATTTGTCAAATTCTGTTCGAATCAAATATATTAATGCAATCAAAATTCATTGGATCCAATATTTTAATTTTCGTTCAGGTGGATTACGATTCATTCTTTCAATATATATATATTTTTGAAGATATCTAAGGATTAATATTCATAATGGGAGAAAAGAATGATTATCATCCTTGCGATAAATCCTCTTCTTAATTATTATCGAGATCATATTTATAAGAATATCTAAATCATAATTCTAATCAAAATAAAAATTAATATTATTATTATTATATAATTAATTAAATTTGATCGCAATCAATATAAATTAATTCATCCACGAATTAATATATCAATTCAAAGGAGATATCCATTATGATCCAATGGATCCATCAAAATCTCTGCCCTCAAACCCTTAACCAAAGATAATCTGCGATTCGGCAATTTGCCATATTCTATTTCTTCGTAAGAAATCCAATACTATAGGAATTCTTCGGTCTTCTAGGGAAATTGTCCGGGAATAGGTTGACCTAATGGATTTTTAATAATTTGCTAGACCTATATATATATATTATTATATTTACCTTCGCACATTTTCGCGAAATAAGAAGAGAAGACCTTCGCGACGCCTTCGCGATCCATCTTTAAATTTATAATATATAAAGATAAAAATAATTAATTTTTAAATTGCTTGCATTCGCAAACAAAACAACGGAATATATAAGTTAATTTTCTATCTTCATATATATATTTTAAATACATATATATCTTAATTTATTTCTATTTTATCAATATAGATATTTAATATATATTATCATTATTATCCAATAATTAAATATATATTTTTTAAAATTATATTTATTATATTAATTTACATGATTTAATATTTATAAAAATAACATCTATATATTATTATTATAATATTATATTTTATACAAAAATATAAAATAAATATATATTAATAATTAAATAATTCATATATATTTTTTAATTTTTAATATTATAAATAGATTATTCTATTTGTTTTATATTATTATATTAATATTATAACAATTATAAAAATATCGAATTATGGGTATTCCAATTTTATTATATTATAAATATATAAAATAAATAAATAAAATATAAATAAATATATATATTCAATATAATATTAACCAAATATTCATATCAATACATTAATATTATTAAATATATTTTATATATATTTAATATAATTAATTCATTATAGTAATATATTTTTATAATTTGTATTAAAATTAATCTATATGTTTTTAATTAATATATATAATTTCAATAAATATATATATATATATTTAAAATAGATTAAATTATATAATAATATAAACATATAAATATTTAATAATTAATATATTTCCGGCCAACGATCAAATCGATCCAAAAAAAATTATATAATAAACACAAATATGTCTTAAAGATCGAAAATCTCGAATATCAGATATAATTATATATAATCGCGATTTCGACCACATTCTAAATTTCGTATTTTACGGCACCATAGATGGATCGTTGATGTGAAACAATTAAATAGCAGCAGGCCTTGATCTTTTGCAGGATGCTGAGAGCAGGTGTGAGATCACACCTGCATTGGTATGTCGGAGCACTGGAAAAGATGTAATTGGTACTCCGAGGGATCATTGCGCCTGGCCTCATTTCAAATCCTTGAGGCGGGTCCAAATCATTTCCTGTCCATTGGCCCTTCACATCCGATCAATTAGTTGTGCACAAGCTCCACTTCAATATTAAAATAGATAGAGAGACATATATATATATACATATGTACAAGTATATATATATATACATATACAGGCCACTATAGCGACCATATGAGACCATAGCCTTCTTGAAAATATTGGAAAAACACATGGGTGGGCTGTCACTATCAATCCCCAATCAACACCCGGCCAAAAAGGAAGACCTTTTTCAGCTGATCAGAATCAAACATTCCGTGTCTCCCTTGCAAAGAACTGCCTTCGGAAGGTTTCCGTGAATAATATGACTAGTACATGAATGTGCATGACCTTCCTCCATGCATAGTCACGTAGTCGCTTCACTGTCCGGTTGGGCTGCAATTTCTGGGGCCAACTGGATGCTTCACCTGGACCTCTCAGTACGCAGACCTGGCGCCGCTCAATGCCCCAGACTATGCCGAACCTGGCTGCCATCGCGTAGCGCGAGGCTGCCCGCGTCGGTACGAGCGGTCAGGACCGGTCCAAAACTCCGGCTTTGAGGCGTGCTTCTTCTTCTTCTTCTTCTTCTTCTTTAGGCGTGCTTCTTTATGGAATTCTCTGGCTTTAGGTGTTTTAGATGCCTTTTTTTGGGAATTCCATAAAGAAAAGAGTCATCGCCCAATCAAAAAAGTATGGTGTGATTTGGGGTGTGTGTGTGTGTAAGGTTGACTGATTCATGATAGCCATCTTGTGACCCCTCTGCTTGGATCACCCTACTGGATGGTCATTCACAGTCAACATTCTTGGCCACCGACGATGTACGTGCCATGGACGGAGGAACATGTGCGAGGAAAATGTGCTTCGTATGGTGCCAATGGGTGTCCATGGGTCTAGGATGGCTGATCCAGTACCTGCGGAACGGAGCTGACGGTGAACATTTCGGGCGATGGAGTCAGCATGTGGAATCGTGGACACTGTGCAAGAATGCATGGACTAGAATGGAATCAAAGATGATTTGAGCATGGATCTGCAGGTATCAGACCTTTGACCCACGCGTCCGTCAAAGGCGGCGGCCAAAAAGATCCGCTTTTATTTATGAAAAGGTCACCAGCCCCCTGCACGTCCCCGCCGTACCGTCAGCACCACGGGGTTCCGACCGCGTGATCCCGCGGTATCTCGAGTGCGCCCAGCTCGCTCGGACGCGCCTTGTCCGCCCAGCTCGGACGCTGCTCCTGGGGAAAATGGTTCAGCTGACATCCCAACCACAGGACTATCCTGGTCCAACCACGTGAAGCTACACGCACCCACCCCAAGCGCATCTTCGAAACGCGCCAGGGCGTGGGTTGGAGTCCCCAAGCACAGAGTCAACCAAGGAATCAGCCCTGCTCGATCATCCAAAACCACTGCTCCAAGGACTCCTCCTTCTGCTCCTCCTTCTGCTCGTCCTTCAGCTCTTCCTCCGGCTCGTCCTGGCTTTGAAGGCTGGGTGGACAAATCTGGGAAAGCACACACCTCCAAAGAAAACAAATGAGTTTATGTTTTAATTGAAGAAAAACATCACAATCGGAAGCCATCGAAACCACACACCTCCGGAAAACATCCGCTTTCCAAATGCCGGCAGGCCTGGACCAGCCAGATGTCCTTTTGCTAATCGTTTCGGGATGACCAGCCACGACCACCACGGCGGCTCAAGTGACCAGCCAAGGTAGCGGGAGTGATGACAGCCCAAAACCCTATGTGTTTGAGATTGTTTGAGGGCCCGGATTCTTTGGGTATACAAAAAAATTGCTGATCTGGTTTTTGTCGTGTAGAATCCTTACAACTTATATCAACTTATAGTGCAACGTTTCTTGTTCGGTTTTTCGGCATGTAGAGGCCTATCAATGGTGGGTTCAAAACCGTCCTTGCCTCCCTAACCAGCTAGCCAAGAATCAATATGAATCAATTAGACCCGGATGAAAAACCCACATCAGCATCCTTCGCCCACCGACTTGGAACCACTTGGCCGAAACACGCCCGCTCACAGGCCTCAGGCGGTTTTGCTTTGGCTTGCCACCTTAGACGGTGGAGGCCCAAAATAAACCACGCAAAATATACACTCCCTGAAACAATCAAGGAAGTGGAACAGTTCGGCCCCTGGAAGACCATTTTCCTCTACAAGGGGCTCCGGGTCAGCTTCCATGATTGTTGGAGGGAGGGTACCACTTCTTCATTTAAGAGGACGGCGCATTCACCGGTCGTGTGCCGCCCCCCCACGTTGTCCGGGGATTCACGTTGTCCCGCGTCGTTTCGTCCTCGTCGTTTCTCGACCCATCAAAGGGGCCACTGGCCAAAAAACTGCTCTGAGTACCTTTGAGTCGGTTGGTGGTCGAAATTCTTTTAACTTGGAAGACACCGAGTCTTAGCCTTTGCTCAGCTAACTGTGAGTCTTAGCCCGCTAGCTACCCTTTGAAGACTCACTTGAAAACAACAGCCAGGATCACAGCCAACAGAGTTTGGTTTCTAATTGGGAGGCATTCGGGACTCATAAATGATCCTGTACTCCGAGTGCTAGGTCACAAGTTGTCTTTAAACCGTTTAAACTCTAAGCCGGGCCGGGCATCGAAACAATACAGACCTTACCTGAAAACAACAAGTTTTTGGAGTAAAAACACAGTTAACCCTGTGACTGACTGGCTCCTCCAAACGGGCAAATCCGGCTCTCCATCTCAGCACCCGGACTTTTGGGTCGAGCCCCGCACCTGCGAGGTCGGGCAGCGCCCAGGCAAACCCAGCAACAAAGACCAGTTTTGGGGCAAACGGAAAGGCAAATGTGTGGCACGAGTGGACCATCTTCTTAGGGGCAATTTGTGTGGCATATCATCATCATCATCATCATCATCATCATCATCATCATCATCATCATCATCATCATCATCATCATCATC
>CAXAMN010027528.1:155284-203747 GCA_963970005.1 Durusdinium trenchii | reverse complement strand
TCATCATCATCATCATCATCATCATCATCATCATCATCATCATCATCGCCATCTTCATCGCCATCTTCATCACCATCATCATCATCATCATCATCATCGTCATCGTCATCATCATTGTCATCGTCATCATCATCTCATCAGCATCAGTAATGATCCATCAACAATCATCATGCATCATCATTCGTCCATCATCAATCATCATTGTTTTCTTCATCATCATCACCATCACCATCATCATCACCATCACAATCATCCATCACCGTCACCATCACCATCATCATCATCATCATCGTCACAATCGTCCATCATCAACCAGTCAATCAACCAATCAATCAACCAGTCAATCATTGAGTCAATCAACGAGTCAATCAATCAATCAATCAATCTATCTATCAATCAATCAATCAGTCAATCAATCAATCATTCAATCAGTCAATCAATCAATCAATCAATCAGTCAAATCATCACCATAATCATCATCAATACATATATATATATATATCATATCGTATGTAAATACATAAAACATCATAAAACCCTTTTGGGGCAACTGGTCGGCTGTGCTGTCGATCACTTGTCCGTCCTGCAAGCAGGACAAACACCAGCTTCCACGAGCAGAAACTCTTGCGCTGCTCGCGCTGTGCTTCCCTCTACTCCACCTCTTCACCGCTGGAGACCAAGCCATGCCGTCGATGGAGACGGGAATGGATGGCTTGAGGTCCATCGCGAACGATGGGCGCGGTGCTCCACCGGAAGTTCACCGCACCATGGACCCTGTTGTCGGGATCGAAGAGTTCCCCCCTTGCACTGCACCCAATATACACTGCCCACGGCCTTTGGGGTACATCATGCTGCATCATGCTGCATCATGCTACATCCAATTTACGTCGGTGTTGTTCCTGGGAGCTAATTAGTCATGTATCATGTACCTTTTAAGATCGTCCTTAAGAGCCCACCCACTGGCCGCTGTTGGGCTGTTGGAACTGGATGTGTCACTCGGCACTGGAGGACCATCCGAACTCCTCCGAGTTTCTTCCGCCGCGCCTTCTCCGCCCAGCTCGGCTTTCTCGGCCACCCACCCGACGCGGAAGCACCACTTCCGCCACGCTCGTGGTGTTCAGCTTCAGCGTCTGCGTTGGGTTCCGGGCCGTTCCCCAAAATTGATCGATGACCAAAAGAAGTGCTCACGGGTTGAAACCACCCCTTTGAGTGGCATGCTATCGACAGTGGCATACCCACCCAGGTACAAGCACAGGGAAATGGATAATAGACCACTGGAAGACTCACCTCGTACAAGACAATCATTGACATGTGTCATTGCCCGGGGCTTTGGTCGGAGTGAGAGAATGAGCTCGTGAGCTCGACCGTGAGCTCGTGTGGGCTTTCTTTCGGGAACTACAGTATATAAATCAATGAAAGTCCGATTAGTTGGGGATTGCCATGTCTGTTTTCCACACAAACAAGGCCTTGTCAAAGTAGCCATCAAATCACATGCCCTCACTGGTACACTCCGCGCAGTAGTATATACAAACTACAAACTCATCCACATCACTGCAAGTCGAGTCGACATGTCGACGGGGTTCTTGGAGCGAACTCTGGATCAATCAGCCAGTCAGCTGAGATGTTCTTCCTGCTCAAAATCCCCTCCCTCCCCTGCCAGACCAGGCGACAACCAGTAGCGTCCTTGCTCCGTTCGTAGCGCTGCCAGGAGCCCCTAGTAGCTTCTTGCTCCTAGTAGCGATGCCCTTTGCTCCTAGTAGCGTCCTTGCTCCTAACAGAGGTGTTCGCCCAAGGCCTCCAGAGGACTTTGCCACCTAACCATGGATGGCACGCGAGGCATTGGTGATCGACGCACCTCTCAGCCTCTCATTACTCTCACCCAGGTAGCGATGGCCTCCACCCTAGTAGCGATATTTGTGATCAACACCTCTCAGTCTCTCAATCGAATCACTTTTCCATGCACTTGCTGGGAGAAGTGCCAGCAAAGCTTAGCGAGCTGTACCCACAGTAGGCAACCGACAGGTTCGCACTGAGCCAAACAGAAACCAAGGCCTTCTTACATACAAAAAATAGAGGAGGACCCCACCCGCACTGAACAGTGCATGACAACAGCATTCTTGCCTGGGTTTTGGGGAATCCATCCTCCACATGGGAACAACAGGAGTCCCCCGTGAAGTGGTACTACCCCCCCCGCACCGGCAGAGCCTTGCGGCTTTTTCCAGTTGGGGGGGATCTCGTGATACGGATCCGTTCGGGTTCGGATCGGCATCCAACCGGACGCTTTGGGAACCGAGCCGGGGAGAAGTTTGGTTGACGAGCCGTTGTGCGAATTGCTGAGGGATTTGTGGATATCCTTTTCCGATGAATTGGTGTAGATGATGATGTATCGTTTTCACATCACAATAGTAAAGCACGAGTCAATGATAAACCTCAAATTCCACGATTTGATTATCAGGAGGGCCTTGAGCAATCAGTGGTGTCAAGTCAGGTGTCATTGGTGAGGGGGCCGGATTCTTAGTGTAGTTGAAGTAGTTGATCTTTTGGCAAATTAAATACATACAGGACCGAGGAGATTGTTGACGAGTTGCAAAAGCGCAATCCTCCTCTGCTCCAATCCCATTTTGTCTATAGCCTTTCATGATCTTTCATGCCTTCCCGGGCCTTCCCCAGAGTTTTTCAGGAGATAGATCGAGATCAAACATGCCTTCTCAAGGCTTCCAAGTTTCGCCTTCTCCATTTTGGGGAGCCATTGCCCTGGAAAGGGCCTTTAGACTGGTTTTAGCCAGTCATCAGCAATAACATGTAAAACCCACCTGTGAAAACAAAGGGTCCTCTGTTCCCGTGATCTCTGCAGAACGGCTCCCAGCTCTCGGTCCCGGTCCCGGTCGACTGGGCGTCCAGCACAGACAGCCGTCCCACGACGCAACTCACGGGACTGCCATGTCGGACTGCCGAGAGTTCCGGCCGGTGGTGCCACGGGGGGTCAATGTAGGCATATATATGGTATACATGGAATGCTTGGGTATTCTATCTCCCTTTTCCGCCCCTCTGAACATGTTTTGGACATGGCTGCTCTCCATTTGGACCCCTCATGCCCCTCATGACCCTCACGTTCCTCCGAACAGACCCTGCATTCGGCGTTTCGCCCGTCCCTGCACCACTTGGGCCCTCCAAACCCATTGCATCTTTCCGCGGCCATACCTGCAGTTGTCGGATGTTCTTACCCTTGGCGTTTTAGCGTTCACCCTCTCGGATTTTTCTTGGTGTGTGTATGCTGGTCCGGTGAACGACTGCCGGAACCTTAGAACGTGGAACCCTAGCCTTCCAAGAGTGGTTGATCTGCCAACAAAACATCTACAAACTTGGTAGAACATAATGGTTGTTCGATAAGAACGTATAAGAACCACTAAAATCACTGGCCAGGAATCCCAAACATGGAACTTTCACCCGGTCCTCTGAGTGGGGAAGCGATCTTTATCCGTTTCACCCACTTCAGATCGGTGCGCCCCAGGATCGGTCACGCTTCTCGCAACACCCAAAACAACCAGAGTCCTTCGTCGCCGAACCACGGAACCGAAACGACTCGGGGCGACTCGGCGCCCGGACCAATTCTCTGTCCACCTCGGGGCGAGCGGGTTGGACCCGGACGAGGGTCGGTCGGGTCAGGTTGACACGTAGAGCGCATCGTGACCCCACGGCTCAGAACCGGTAAGGGTGGTCTTGATCAGGATTTCATGTGTAACATGAGGTGTCTTTTGGTCTCTCCCTATAATGATTTGGATACACACTCACACCTAGACCTGAAAAAATGGAGCTGGAAGCGTCTACTAACATGTAGGGTGCACGGGTGACCATTTGGAAGGTCCCCCGGTACAGGTGCAAGATGAATGTGATGCTTGTGACTGTCATATGAAAGATATATATATATATACATACAGTATAATGTGTATATACATATATATCTGAATGAACAATGGACACATTTAAAAATGTTGCTTTTGTACAAGTATAATAGGAACCTATCATAGTCATGGTCAGCCTCGAAACCCCTTTACAACCTCAGCAACGGTACTTGGGGCCGCCCAAACTCTTTGTTTTTAATCTTGTCAACCCCTTTTTCTGTGAACAGCGGCTTTTGTTTATTGCTAGATAATTACCATTAAATACCTATATATAATGGTCGGTGTGGCTGGTACATTCTACACTCGTTCCTTTCATGTTGAACACGTTTGAATAGAAACACCTGCTGGGCTTTGGGTGTCGCTCCGTGTCCAATCCCGAAAAGTGTGTTTGTCAAATTGTCATCTTCTGTATATATACATATATAAGCTGTTTAAAAGGGACTCGTCATGTGTGTGTGTGTGTGCACGTGTGTGTGCGTGTCACACCCTGTCCCGAAGAGGTTTTGTTAAGTGCAGGGGCGTGTGACACTCTTATCCTATCACACGCAACGACGCTGTGGATAAGAGTGGGAAGGGAAACTTGGCCATTTTCCTGTACCTGCAACGCAACTGTTGAACACGCTGTCCAATTGGACTTTTTGTTTCCATGGTGGTTTGCATGGTACTCCCCACAAACCCACTTTCAAGCTGCTGAGCTCGCCGCCGCCGTTTTTCTGCGATTTCTGAGCGTTTGCAACACCTGTGTTCAACATCTTCAATTTTTCGGACTCACTCGCCTTTCTGTTCCCTCATTCATTTCTGCGTGGAATTGGCTTAACTGCAAACTCATTGTCTAAGTGTGTGCCACTCTGTCGTCCCACTGGGTGCAGAGTGTGATCCTCTCGCAAGAGAGGCGCTGAAGCCACTCCGGACTACCGTGTTTCTGACTCGAAGTGCAGCCGTCGTGGTTTCTGGTTTGATGAGTTTTGTTTCACACAATGAATTTCCTGCCACAACACTGCCGAGTTTACGGAGATTTGACACCGCCGGGTTTACGGAGATTCGACAACCGCCGGGTTTACGGAGATTCGACAACCGCCGGGTTTACGGACATTCGACACACACACACACACACACCACCTTTGCACGCGAATTCACACTTTTATCCCACCCGCTATCTAGGGTAACAGAAGGAAATGGTACTCGACACACTTGTGTGTCGGTGCCTTTCCTTCTGTTTCTCCTGTCCTAGTCCTATCTACCCGGGCGGTTTAAGACTAATGTCCCGCTCGCTAACTAGTGCACCTAATTAAGAGCCGCTAAGTAGTCAGTAACTAGTTTTTGTTGAAACCTTCCCTTCTGTTGATCGGACCCAGCATTTCTTGCCGTTCCCTCAAGACAAGGGCTAAGTATTCAGTAACTAGAGTGCTAGGTAGTCAGTAACTAGAAGGTTTCGTAACTAGTGGGCCTCGTAACTACACCTATGTTTCTCTCTTGCCCTTTGCGTTTCTCTTTCTGTATTTTCTCTTCCTTTCTTTCTAAGGCTTTTTAAGTGGTTAGTAATTTCTCTCGAGCGCCGATATCGGCGCTCTGTTTGCATGCTACTCCCCACAAACCCACTTTCTAGCTGCTGAGCTCGCCGCCGCCGTTTTTCTGCGATTTCTGAGCGTTTGCAACACCTGTGTTCAACATCTTCAATTTTTCGGACTCACTCGCCTTTCTGTTCCCTCATTCATTTCCGCGTGGAATTGAGTTAACTGCAAACCCATTGTCTAAGTGTGTGTGCGTGCGTGCACACCTGCAACATGGCTTCTCAGGAAGTCAACCAAGTTGTCTCGTGGAGTTGTCACCTCCTTCGGTTGACCTTTCTATCCACGCCCTCAGCACCACAAAGGCAAAAAAGGACCGTCCGTTTGGGGCGAGGGTATCGGGTCTCTGAGGAGTATTGAAACCGCGTTGCTGATCATTGAAGCGGCTTGTTAGGTTAGGTAGACGAGTTTCCCCTATATACAAAACTTGGATGATCCACATGAAAGAGGGCCGGTGACACGCGAAGCCTGAAGAGGGTGATGTCGAAAGATTTTTCAAGAAGGCCGTAATAAGGAATGCAATACAAAAGGATGAAGAGAGCGCAAGATCTAGGTTGGAGGCCATCGCTCTATTCGGTTGGAGGGTGTCGCTATTCGGTTGGAGGCCATGGCTATTAATTTCACTATCAGGTTAGAGGCCATTGCTCTTAGGTTGGAGGCCACCTCTCTGATCTCTCTTAGGTTATACCGTTATACCAATAGTAGGGAACCTTCCTCAACTTGTGGAGTTCCATAGGTCCCACATGTTCCACGATACTTTTCTTGTGCTCTTTTACCTCCCCCCAACCCTCCGAACTCTCCCCAAAATCTCCCCAAACTCATCCATTTGCGTTTCACGCCTCTCGACGGAAGAAAAAAACAGAAAACTCCGCAAAGTCCAACGACCATCCCAAGTCCTCACCACTTGCTCCATCTGAGGCCTCCGACCCGTGGGAATCATGCCAATGTTCCCAGTCCCAGTCACTCTGCGAGCCCTGGCGATCGCCCAATTGGCCCCCAAAGGATCGGACCCAGGACCTTGGGAGACGGGTCCTCTACTGCCATAGCTATGAAGGATCCTTGATGACATTGCTTGCCTGTGATCAAGTGAGATGAAATCTTCACATATCTCTTACAGAATTCCTACCTGGACCTTTTATAAGGGGTCTCCTGGCTTCAGGTCCCTTAGTAAGGCCTTCCAGCCAGGTGCCGCCAGCGGCCGTCACTTCGGCGAAGCCGGGCGTTCCGCGCGTACCCCGACGTGAGGCGTCGGACGGACGGACCCTCGACCTGACACGGACGTGACCCGGTTGAGGGGATCAACTCAGAACATCCTCATACCTCATGAGCCCATGGGATGCCCATGGGATGCCCATGGGTATGGTGACAGTGCCAGGACCCCATACCTTCCACGTCCGCCACCGATGGCCTCGCCCGGCTCGCTGGAGCGTGAACCCCGCGCATTCCGCTCCTGGTGACCGGGCGGAGGCGTTGCCGCTGCGGATGTCCATTCCGGTGCGAAGCGAGCAGGTCTTCGGTCGGATGGGATGCGAGGTCAAAGGAGGCGTTGGTTTTTCAAGATGTCGAACTTCAGGAAAAGAGGATGACTGGTCCATACTGGTCCGAGGATGATTCTGCTTGTTTGGAGGATCTGAAGGGTAGGGCTCAAACATAGCCACCTAGTGGAAGAGTTAGTGCCCCAATCGTGCATTGCACGTTTTTCTTTCACTCGCTGTCGCAGCCATACCTGGTTCCCCTGGTTGGCACAGAAGGGCGAGGAAGAGAAGAAGCCGAGCTCGGAACACCATCCATTCCCTGCGCTGGAAGAAGGTGTGGACCCACCAGCAGCTTTTGCGAGTTCGAAAAGCGGTGCATCTGCTGCAAAACCATCATTCTGCACCGACCTATAGTTTCTCGCGACGATACACCATTAGGATGCCATGGAAAAAGGGAAAGGATTGGTTTTGGGATCAGTCCCAATGGAGTGTTCCGAAGGGCCGAAAGAAAGACACCAAGAACACAAAGGATGGCAAGGTGTTCATGGTCGGGTACGATGGTCGCCGCATCGAGTTCGAAGGAGAAAGTGGTTCATCCTCGCATGGATGGTATGCTGGGTCGCAGGAAGCACAGCTGAAGGAGGAGAACCAAAAGCTCAAAGAAACTATGCGAAATTTGATGCAGAAAGATACGGTGAAAGACGTCCCGAAGGAGGTGATCGACTTAGTCAAAGAAGACCCTCGAGAGCAGCTGAAGGCCAAGCAGAAGGAGTTGAATGCCGAGAGAAAGGCCCTCAACAGGCTTTGCAAAGTGAAGGAAGACATGGCACAGAAAGAGGTGGACTTCCGGTCTTGGAAAGACTCAATCTCCGAAGGAGTGCGAAAGGAAGAAAAGCGCTATTCTGGTGCGATGGCAGAGCTGCAGGAGGAATTGAAACGGCTCGAGAAAACGAAAGATGGAGAGTCGGACCCCGAGATGTTGGTGATCGATTCCGATGGGGAAGAGCAACGTCAAGAGACCAACAAGCTCAAACAGGAGTTGAGACAGATCAAAAGTCGTTTCCAAGAGTATGCGGAGTACACCACTCAGCTGGAGGTGCGCAATGCGCAGATGTTCGATGCGATGCAGGCGCAAATGTCACAGCTCATTGGTGCGATACAGGGGTCATCCCTTGTAGGAGACATTCCCAACTCATCTCCAAAGCAAGAAGTCAAGATACCCAAGACAATTGGGATGCAGATCAAGGAGGAGTCCAAGAGCTACAGCCCAGAGAGGAAGAGAGGACGGTCTCGAACTCCTTCCAAAAGATCCAGGCATCTAGAACCACAAGCCGAGCTTCAATACAAGTACGAGGACTTGGAAGAGGAAATGTCTGTGCTCACGGAGAGAGACCAGCAGAGAGTATTGCAGGCGATCACCACAAATCCTGCGAACTATGTGACATGGGAGTCGGCTCTTGCGCTGATACAGAAGCTGCAGCCAAAGCAGGAAATTGCAGCTCCTGTGCCTCGGATGGCGAATATGCCACTGGAAGAAGGCAAAGCAGAAGGTGGAACATTTGCACCTTGCCTCAATGGTACAAGCCTAAAGGAAGCAGGGTCAGACCTTCCTATTGCGCTGGAGCATCCTTGTCGCCCTTTCCGGCGCTTCAACGGGAAGGACAAGATGGGGCCGTACACTACTCCAACCCGGTCAGAAAAGGAGAACGCCAAGACCCCGGATGGTGGTTCGAGAGTCAACATGGACTTGATGTCCTAGTGTCTTCAACCAAAGGAGGCATGTATAGCGCCATGTTTGAAGGCTGCTTTTCGCTCCTTGGTACACTAAGTTTGGGGGTTTCTTTTTCTAGTGTCTTACCCAATATCGGATTTTCTGGTTGTGTGGTAAGCCCCGGTGTATGGCCATTTGAAGCCTACACCTTGCTTTCGTTGCTCTTATCAGCTGGCCTGTGCTATTTCGTACAGTGGACGGCCTTTGATGAGACTGCGGCTTTTGGATGTTATCGAGCTGAACTCTATGGATATGGTGCGGAGGGATGCTTCAAAATTTATGAGGAATGGAAAGCAAGCCTTGTTTCTGCTGCTTGTTGGCTCCCACGAGAGTGGAATGCTGATATTTTCCCCTATGTGCTGCAGAGTTGGGGTATAAGCCTTTTCATCCTATGTTGGATATTCTTTGCCAATCGGGCCTCTTGTGCATTTCCGGATGTAGTGCACAATTTGGTGGCCTCACGACGAGTCAGGAAGTGCCTATATATCTGGCCTCATGCTTCTGGATATGCGGGATTCATTCTTTGGCAGGTTTTGACTGTCCTTTGCAATGGTTTTATCCTGGAGCTGGCTGGTGATGATGAGCAGGGGTTTCGCAGCTTCGGTGGAGTCCAAATCTTACTAGGCACTTTCTATGTGAATCTTTTCGCTTTATGCTGTGCTTTACTTGGCATCGTTGGGAGGTTTCGCGAGGAACGAGCTTTTCCAAGACCTTTGCCAGGACGCAGCAGTTTTGTTGGGGGCTCCAGACAACCTAGCCATGAGAGACCCTGTAAGAAACGGAGATGGACTGTAGCCTTTTTCCTCCTACTCCTTGGAGGAGCTGAGGGCATCTCCATCATAGAGCATTCGCATGGACAAAAGCTAGAATCGGGCCTCTCTGAGGCCAGTAAAGGGAAGAAGCAGCCAGGTAGACTTGACGAGCTGACTTCGTATGCGACCGTTGATGATCGGTCCTCAAGTCCCCGGAGCTGGAAGGATTTCTCCCTGTTTTGCGGAAAAAGGCAAACATGTCCCTTTTCCGAGCTGCCAGATGGGCAGGTGGAGCCCCCTTTTTGCCTCCGTGCACGACTCGACAACCAGTACGAGCTCTGTGCTGTGCATGAATTTTTCCCACTTTTTGGGGCTCTTGACGTAACAAATACTCAGATGCCTGTTTGTGGGGCCTCCCGAAATTGTATCGTTGATTTCCAAGAGCAGGAGATTAGCTTTGTCCAAAGATCGGTTCAAGTGCGGCTGCCCTCCTGCCCCGCTTGCAATGAACATTCTCAAAGATGGCCAGGGTGTCAGAAAGTGCAGGTCTGGTTTGCCGGACGATCATCATGTTCAATGGCGCCAAGACATACTTTCCTTCCACGTACTGATCTAGTTGAATTGCAACCGCTTTTCACAGAGCTATGGAAGGACCAATGTGACGATGCCTTTTGTGAGTATGTCATTGTGAGGCCGCAACCTACCGAGTATGATTTTGATCATGACCAGTTGCATTACCTAGTCTACAAGTTTTCTAGACCATGGGACTGGCCTGTTTTGATTGTGAAACAGGTAGGAGAGTCCTCATCGGATGCGACCTTGTCGTATCATTCATGTATGCTCTCGAGGCTCGACCCAATTCGATCGCTCCTAAGGACCGATGTGATTAGGCATAGAGCGCATTTTGTTTCATTTCGCGAACAGACTTTGCCAAAGGTTAGTGGTGAGTTTTGCCATCTGCATGTCCGAACATGGACCGAGCAAGATCACGAGCCCACCATGGAGGATTTGAATAGTTTGATGCAGAATTCTGTGACCCCATATGTGCTTGATCCGGCTCTGGATTTTGTACTGGAGAGCCTTGGAGTGGCTCGGACGGTTGTTACTGTCTGGCTACACACGTGGGACCGAAGAGAGATGTGGTCTTCTACATATAGAAGGCACGAGATTGCTTTGAACCGACAAGTCCGGCCGCAGATCGTCGGCCAATGGCGAGTTTTCCAGGTCAGGCCACAAGCACAACTTGTTCCAGTTCGCCCTGTGGAGCATGAAGTAACTTTTCTTCTGCTCACTGTTTGCCCTGAAAGCTGGATAGGGGTCCTAGCTACTGTGGACATACTGTCAGAGAACTGGCAAGGCACATTTATGTACATGGTTCCCCGATTTCCTTTTGTCCATGAGCTTTTTGCTGCACGACTGCCGCATGTCCAATGCGTCTGGGTGTCTGAATGTAGCATAATCATTGGACGAAGAGTATACAACTGGGAGCAAATTGTGCCATTGTATTCTGGAATCGCCATCACTTTCCTGGAAAGGATACCTCCGCACCAACAGGTTTTTGTGCCGATTGCTGACCCTGATGGGACCAGTGTTGGCACTTCGGAGGGACTATATACTGCGTCTTCGGCTTCAAGTGATGCATCAAGTCTAGGTTCAGACACACACCATGTGCAGATGAGCGGACAGTGGCCTGGACCTTTTGAGGCCATGTCAGGAGAAAACACTGCAACTCCTCTTTATTCTGGCCAAAGCTCCAGTTTGATGGGACAGACAGGCGACAATGATGATGCTACTTGCTTTATGCAGCGAACAGTTGCGACGGCATCTTTTGTGCCTTTTGCAGTAGCATGTGAACGGGGCCTGCCATACATTAAAACGCTACGTCTCACACGTAGGGAGTTGACGCAGGCTTGGCAAGAATTGGGAGTTGATGTTGTGTACGAGCACTTCAGATCTAGAGAAAATGGCATCTGGGAGAAAAAGATTATGGGCTGGAGCTTCCTTCGGTATGGGCAGCTGCAAGGTGAGCCATTCACGATCTGGATGAGGAGGACAGGTCTGTGGGCCACTCAGTTGATCTCGCCTTTTGAAGACGAAGGTGTCCTTGCTGTGCATTTTGTATTTGTCTTCCCACAGCCAACTATGACTGAGATTGCAGGAAACGGCCGAAACGAACACGATGTCGTTGTTGTTGCCTTGACCGATGAGACAGCTGCAGAAGATTCCTTACCTCTGGTGATACAGCTGGAGCTATCTGGAATCATGGAGCATGTTGCTGTTCACTGCCCGCCCGGATGTACGCCTAATACACTGTGTGCGCTCCTTGGGTTTGAGCACGTCTGCAACCATCCGATGCAGGGAGTAGCATCATTTAGTTATGGAGACATCAAGCGTACATTTGTGGGACATGAACGAATAGGCCTCCCAGCAGGAGCCTTGATAAGGCTCTTTGCAGAAGCTCTTGATGAGTCCTGTGGACCACCTTTGCCAGTACAGGAGCCTTTTAGAGAGCATCAGACCCTGTTGATCGCGAGAAGAGATTTTGATGATCAGCAATCCTTCATGCAGCTACCTTGGATGGCTGAAATGGAGTCTGATGAGTTGGAGTTCCAGGAAGCTGCGCGAAGGCTTTATCGGTTTGAGCACCTTTTTCCAGATGGGCGACTGCGGGAACTTTATCAGATTAAGCAGGATGCTGAAAATGATGAGGATTTGGTGCGGCAATTCCTAGCAGAACATTTTGAACTACCGGGCACGCGGGTTTTCACAGTCTATGCCTGGATAGTAGCGCATGAAGTTGCTGCTTATGCGAGGATCATCCCGCTCCAAATTGGTCGCTCTATGACCCAGTCGATGTTGAGGGAGCTTGCTGACATAGAGGAGGCTCAGCCCTTCTGGATCATGTCAGTCGACCCGGTGATGGCACCGCTATCCTTGAGGATCTTTCCGCTTGACCTGATAATATTGACACAGCCGCAGCTGCATGCAAGAGTAAGGATATATTTGATAGACATTTTGTACGCACGACTGCCGAAAAGAGTTGCAACACTTTACAAGAAAGATGAGACTTTTCGCGACCTGACTCGCCGACTAGGCCTGGAATCGATCTGTGACAGGACAGTCAATCGATGTGTCCTCATGGCCCGAACTGAGGAGGGCGACATTGAATGGGGGATGCAAGATGTTGTAGACCAGAACCATGGGTCGCATTTTGTCCTTGAATTTCGTATTGATGAGTGCCGTGAGAGAGGAAGCCCTTACGCTCCTTCCAGCAAAGACACTGATGCTGCCGCATTCATGCAAGTCATGCATAAGGAAAGAGCACCCAGGTCCTTGTTGCACATATATCTTAGGCAGTTCGCCAGCCGGGAACTCGAGGTGACCTTCTGGGTGCATGATCGGGAGACAGGTTTTGCGCAGCTGTACCCCGACCGATGTCCGGTCAAACTTAGTAGTGAGGCGGTTCAACAATGTCAACATTTATGGACCCAGCGCGGGATGGATGAAAACAGCAGAGTTACACTTGTTGATCCAGCCCCAGTTTTTCTGGTACTGCCAAGGCCCCATGTTATAATCGACAACGATAGCGTTGAAGGATGCCCGATATTATGCCAGACCATTGAAGATGGAAGAATGAATCTGCTTTCGATCGTTCTGCCTCGATCTTTTCCTCCCACTAGTGTTTCTTTCTTGTTCACTTTTGCAGTCCCTCAGAACGACTGCGATAGAGATTCTGAATGTTACCTGTATTGGGAGAGAAGGAGATATGAGTATTGGCAGGACATCCCGATAGCACCTGGAGCTTTTGTCAAGTTATACGAGTGGACACGAGGGGCAGAAATTTCATCTTCTACCAGTTGTGGAAGCCCGGGGAGTGACCAAGACATAGTTACCTGGACCTCTGAATTTTCTGGAAACAATGGGGTGAGTCCGTTTGATGAGGGCCAAGACAGCAGTGACCTGGACGTGGCTGACGTTTACCCTACAAATGAACATCGTGACCATCAAGGATTGCTGACGACTGGGCGATGGACAAGACGTTTCCGTGTGAGTGCGAATCGAGACGGAGTAGTTCCCTACCCGGAGCCTGTTGATGTGGCTAATGAGCAAAGTCACGAAGATTCTGCAGATGTCGACGATGCCAGTCTCATGCAGCAATGGCAAGCATCCACCCTCCTGCCTGAGATCGGGGATATAGACTACCCTAGGGTTCAGGAGTGGTATGTTGATGCTCGCACCAATGATCACCCCTCACCTGAGATCGGGGATATAGACTACCCTAGGGTGAGTGAGATGACAGATACTGAAGTATCTATAATGTTTCAAATTCAGGTTCGGATTTGTTCTGATGTATGGCTGCAGAGGCCAGTGATGTTTCTTGAGCAATTTGAGACCCTGCAGCAAGAACGAGACAGATTCTTGGAATGGCGCCGAAAAGTTGAGCAGACCAGGAGGACGACAGCTTTTGTCCTTTTTGATTCTTTCTATGGAGAAGCTGTTGCCTTTCTTGCAGCTCAGGATAGGTGGCCGGATTTTGTCTTATACTCTACGTACGATGATAGGGTGGTCCATTGGGGCCTAGCTGTTGATGAGTATTTTGTTCTCGAACGCTATGATTTCGCGACAGTACTTCGAGATTTCCTTCGGACAGCTATACCCTTTCATGTACCAGCAGTTGTGATTCCGGTCCGGCCATTGCCGGAAATTTTTGAGCAGCAGGGTGAGGATGACCTATATCTCCTGATCGATGAGTACCCTGATGACACAGAAGTCCCGGTCTTCGTGAGTCTCTGGGTTCAAGAAGGAGATCGACCGCCTGAGATGTCGGCTCGGCGTTTGCCGCAGAGAATCACCACAGAGATTCTTCTGCAGCTATATCGCCTGGAAGAAGTCTGCCAGCATGCCCGCTATGACTGCCGAGTCAGCCATTACACGCAAGAGTTACCCAGGATAGTAGCTTGGCGTCCGTTTCCGGGGATGAAGATTGATATACGAGTTGCTATTCTGCAAGATGACAGTTGTTCGCTGCCTCTTGAGCAAGAAGATGGAACTTCATTCCTTCAGTTTTTTCCTGCAGTTGCAAATGAGGATGGCTGGAGACTTTGTGAGAACTGGGAAACAAAGCGGCCCACTGATGGGCTGAGACCTCCTGGTAACCCGAAGATCCTGACTGTCTGGCAAAATGAAGATCTTGACAAGATGGATGATTTGGTCACGACTGAAGACTGCTACGTGGTAATTGACTATCCGAGGCAGGCCCTGCCGCTGGATACAATACTCCCTATACCGGAACTGCCGAAACAGCACACAAGGCGAAGTGTAAGATGGCTGGGATGCGATCTCAATGTGCCAGATTTCACATCCTGGTTTGATGCTGTGATGGTGAAACGTACCAGACCATGCATTTCGTGGAAAGAAGTATCGAAATTTTTCCCCAGCGAAATGCAGGCACAATTGCACGATATCATACTGCAGGATCCGAACGAGATCACAGAGCTCCAGATTTATACTGATGGCTCGAATTCACCTGATGAAGCATTACTCGCATCATGGTCGTTTGTTGCCATAAGCCATTCCCGTGAACATTGCCATCTCATAGATCTGGATTTTGGATTAGTTGAGATTGATCCTATGGCATCAGCGTGGGCTGGGGCACACATTAGTGATGCAAGAAGTGCGGAAGCCACTGCTATTGTGCGAGCTTGCGAATGGGTCTTAGCTCAGGGGCTCGAGGTACCACACTTTTTCCTTTTTGATGCGCAGTCCGTCGGGCTTTCTGCTGCTGGAATATATAGCCAGCCAGAAGAAGATCGAATCGGTAGAGTGGCACGAAGCCTTGCAAAGGCAGTTGAAGTTCTTTTGGGGCACGACATGGTTACCTGGCGCCATGTCAAAGGCCACAGCGGAGTCTTGGGCAATGAGCTTGCTGATGCGATTGCCAAGTGGGCATACCATGGACAGCATGAAAATAAGGTTGCCAGACCCGACTACACTCCGTTCACGTCGGGCCGGAGGTACGCCATTGAGTTTTTGTGGTTAGCACTTAACTCAGCTGGGGATAGCCTGCCCTCTTGGCACAAAGGGCCCTTGTCAGTCCCGGATGTTGAGATGAAGACAGGAGTTGCGGGACGCTTGCCCCTTTCGCTTCTTGCAACACCGAAAGCGCATGCAGTGTCGAAGATTATGTCATTGAGAGTTTGCACCTTCAATGTCAATACATTGGACCCCAAACGGGGTGACATTGTCCCTGGGTTTCTGCGCGAACAAGCGCAGTGGCATGGCTTCGATATTCTTTTTCTGCAGGAAACGAGAACACGTCAGTCCAACATGATCCAGTCGCAAACGCATGTCCGGATCACTGCGGCAGCGCAGCAGGGAGTCGGAGGAGTAGAGATATGGCTCTTGCGAAGACATGTGAACAACAGCCGGTTGATTTTTGATGCCAAGGCCATACAGGTGGTCATTGCAGAACCACAACTCCTCATCCTTAAAGTGGCTCTGCATGGTTTTCCTTTGCTTTTAGTCAATGCCCATTCTCCGCACTCTGGGGCGCCGAAGGAGACGATCCAATCATTCTGGGATTCACTCCAAAAGCAGTTAGATCGCCTGGTTGGCTCGACATATCTTATCATGGGAATCGATGCAAACGCCCACTTCTGTGATGAGTTGCCAGGGTGCATTGGGGCTGAGGGACTAGAGTCAGCCACTAATTATGCCGGAGAGTGTTTTCGTAGGATGTTGCTACATTTGGATTGCCAGCTGCCAAGTACCATGGTAGGGGTACATGAGGGGTCCACGTGGACATGGCAAAGTTCGTCCAACGGGGCGACAGCCCGCTGTGACTATATCATGATCCCACAGCACCCCGTGCCTGCGCTGCTGAGGTCATATGCTCTGGAGACGCTCGACATAGGAGGACGTGTTCCTGACCATAGACCTCTGGTCTTAGAGCTAAAGGTTCAGAGGACAAAGCAAATCACCCAACAGTCAAGAGTGTCTTTTGATCGCCGTGCACTGCAGTCCGCAACCCCGCTAGATCTGGAGCAGGTTTTTGCTGATTTCCCACAACGTGCATGGTCAGAAGATATTGAGACCCATGCGACGAATCTTTCTGCGCAAATTCAGGAACGGCTGCACAAAGCCTTTCCGCCTAAAGTGAATGATCCAAGGAAAGGCTATATATCCCAAGAGGCATGGGCGATTCGAGCATCGCGGATGAGGATAAGGCAGCAAATCCAGACTGCAAGGAACTCCCTCCACCACTCCACCCAGCAAGCTGCATGGGACAGTTGGAAACGGATGGAGCCGCTTGACGTCAGTAAGCTCCTTGCGAAGACTTGCAAATGCTTTGTTTCCTTGTGGAAGCTGAAGCTTTTAAGCTCCACTGAAGCTAAGCGCCTCAAAAAACAACTGCGATGCGATCGTACCCTTTTCCTTGAGAATCTGGCCAAGCAGATGCCAACTATGAGCCAGGCTGATTTCTTCCAGGCGCTACGAAGTGCAGGAGTGAAAAGTGCAAAAAAGCCTGGGCCCATACAGCCGCTGCCGATGCTAGCAGAGGACGATGGTACACCCATTCTGGATCTGAACCGGATACGAGAAAAATGGAGAACATACTTTGCGGCGCAGGAGGACGGGGTTGCTACCACGCCAGAGGGGTTGATGCAGATCTGTGATGAGCTAGGAAAAAAGGGGCGACCATTGCCGCAATGGGATGATTTGCCCACTATCCTGCAGATCGAGCGCCAATTTCGTGCGACCAAAAACGCCAAAGCTTACTTTGTAGACGGGGTACCTGGAGATGTCTTAAATAGGGCACCGTCTCTAATGGCCAGGTTGTACTACCCTCTTTTCCTAAAAGAGGTGATGATGCTTAGAGAGCCATGCGTCTTTAAGGGGGGCACGCTTGTCCCTGCTTTCAAGAGAGGAAACCCGGCATGTTGTAGCAGCTATAGGAGTCTTTTTGTCAGCTCGCCTGCAAGCAAAGCATTACATGCGGTCTACCGCAAAGAGCTCATAGCTGACTTTGCTCAACGACGCCTTCCTATGCAATTGGGGGGTATACCAGGATTCTCAATTACCCAGGCGGCGCATGCTGTGCGTCTGTTCCACCACACAGCTGCAATCAAAGGCCGCAGCTCAGGAATCCTTTTTGTCGATGTAAGCAATGCGTTTTACCGGTTGCTCAGAAGACATGTGATCTCCTCTCAAGTTGATGACCGAGCTTTTGAGACGATCTTTGCAGAGATGGGATTGCCAGAGCATGAATATGGTGATTTCCTTGCTTTGATAGAACCAGAGCCAGCAATTGAGGCATCTGAGGTGTCACCTTACGTTAAAGAGCTTTTTCGAGCATTTTATGAGGCCACGTGGTTCCAGATCCGAGACCATGATGTCTTGACGCGCACGCGTCGAGGATCGAGACCGGGTGATACTTTTGCTGATATGGCATTTGGGTACGCCCTGCATCGGGTTTTGGCCCCAGTCTTTGCTGCCTTGGAACAAGAATTCCCTGACATTGCCATACAGGCAAGTGTAGATGTCCACCCGTATAGTGTCACCGAAGAGGTTGTGAGCTTGGGCGTTTTGGCGCCTATTTGGGCGGACGATCTTGCGGTTTCTTTTGCAGCAGATTCTGTTGAAGATGTGATTTACAGAGCTAAACGGATCGCTGGAACTATTTTTGACCGACTAACGCTTGCGGGATTAACACCCAATCTTGCAAAAGGCAAGACAGAATTGATGCTTACTTGCAGAGGTAAACGCTCTCTGGAAGCCAGGAGACAATTGTCTCACCAGGGGCATGAAATTCAAACATCCACGAGACTTGTCCTGGATAAGCTGCGACTTACTGGAAGCTATAAGCATCTGGGGACATGGGTTGAACAAAAGCAGGGCATCCGAAAGGATGTGTCTACAAAGTTTGCTGCAGCCCATGAAGTGATGACGCGCTACCGAAGTCAAATTTTTCGAAACCGACAGCTGTCTCTAGACAAAAAGAGACAATTTTTCGACTCGTTAGTTTTCTCAACAATGTCCTTCAACATGGCTTTGTGGCAATCTCCCACGAAAAGGCAGGATCGACAACTGGAAACAGGGTTTTCGAAACTTTTCAAACGTTTTGCCATCATGCATTTCGGACAAGACGCCATCCCTTGGTCAAACGAACGTGTTCTCCACGAAACGGGGCTACATAGCCCAGACACTCTACTGTCTGTCGCACGTCTACGGTATGTCAACCATTTGATGAGAAACGGCCAGCTACATGTCTGGGCTTTGATACGAAGTGAGCAGATATGGTGGCAGCGAGTTGAGGAAGATATAGCATGGCTTCAGCAGTTTTGTCCCGAAGCTGATGTGCCATCACCAAAGCTTGACTGGCAGGCATGGAAAAGCTTCATGGAACAGCCGGCCTCTAAATGGAAGGCCCTGCTGAAGAGAGCTTCGGCCCGAAGCAAAGCTTATTTTCAAAGACGTTTTGCCTGGGAGGAGTGGCATGCCAAGATTTTCCATGACATACTAGAGGCTGGATTAGGCTGTTCCACAACCCCTGTTTCTAAAGCTTCTCATTACTGCCTGCAATGTGAAAGGACTTTTATCAGTGCATCAGCCTGTGCTGTACATTCGTTCAAGAGACACAATAGGGCAGCCAGGGCGCGCGATTTCGTTACTGGTGAAGTCTGTGAAGCATGCCTCAAGGTGTTTTCTTGCCACGTTGACTTGCTCAACCACGTGAACAGGCAGACCGCGTGTTTCCGACTTTACGAAGGGCGCGGGCAGCAGGTCGAGAGAGAGCCGGGTGTCAACAGCAAGCAAGCGAACAAGGGACGGTCTGAATTAGCTGATCCATATATGCAAGCTGAGGGACCTAGACCAGTCTGGGAAGAGCTCTACGGGGCGCGTACTGTGCTTGCTGAACAGAAGATAGCGCTACACCGTTCGTGGGGAACAGCTGTTCAAGGGCTGGAGCAATCGGATGACATCCTAGAAGCCCTCCGACTGGCAACTAAGGTCACCTTTCTCTACCATGAGGAGATATTGCAGTGCTTCGACGACTGGAGCCAAAACTGGCTCGGTCTCCACGAGGAGGCGCCCCTAACCATGATGTCGGCATTCCAGCTGTTCAAGATCAGTGCCTGCGGAGAGTGGTTTCTTGAAGGCAGATACGCTGACCAACATGAGCATGATAGGGCAATGGCTTTCTTCTGGAAGCAGTCGCAGGACATGAGAGAGCTTCGGTACGAGCATCCAGAGAGAGTCCGCTACAGGCCCCGAATGGTGGCTCACCTATTCTCAGGGGCTAGGCGCAACTTAGACGTACAGGAACACCTGGAACAGAGAAGTTTCATGGCTGTTTCAATCGATATTATTTTTGACGCCAGGTGGGGCGACTTAAGCCGTGAGGAGACCTTTAATCTCTTTGCCGAAGCGCTCCGTGCAGGCTACCTCGTGGCGTGGATCGCTGGCCCGCCGTGCGAGACATGGTCCATCGCACGCTACAATGTGCTCCCTGGAGGCCCCAGACCGGTCCGCCGACGGGGATCCCCGTGGGGGAATTTCGACCTCACATTGAAAGAGCACCAACAGGTGGCGATTGGGAGCCTGCTGCTTGGCATCACGATCAGGCTCATGTGGATCACGATTCTCGCTGGTGCCACTTCTGTCCTTGAACACCCAAGCGATTTGAGCCTAGATGTCAACCGTCCAAGCATATGGCGACTTGCGATCATTCGCTACCTTCTGCGTTTTCCACAGTGTGACTTGGTAGAGATATTGCAGGGCCATTTTGGAGGTGCTACTCCTAAGCCAACTACTCTTTTCATTATCAACGGTGCTGTCGATAATGCTGGGCTTCTCAAATCCCTGCAGACAACACCTCTCCCAAAGACTTGCGCCTTCGGTCGCGGTGAGGACGGCAGTTGGAAAACTGCAGCCCTTAAGGAATATCCGCCTGGCCTGTGCAAGGCTCTATGCTGTATAGTTGAAGCAGGCCAGACGAATGGTCCACAGGAGGAGGACGCTGAAATTCCGGCTGTCTTCCTCGAAACCATTCGCGAGCTGACCAGAGATTTCAATTTTCTGGCCGAGCGAGGACCTGACTTCCACGCTCCTACTGCATGAATTCATAATTAGATGCCTGGTCGCGGACGACAGTCTAAGGCAAGCAGAAGAGGAAAAGATCTGAAGGGTCTGAAGATGTCTGAGGTCGACCAGGTCGACCAGTGGAGCATCCTTTGGAGCATCAAGGGGGTACTCCTTCACACATTCAGACCTTTTTGAGAGGAATGTGATTGGATCCTGGAAATACCTGGAACCCAACATATCAGAGACCGTTGTTGTTCTTTTCTGAGAAGTGGATGGAACAGTGGCAATGAGGGGGGCAATGCAAGAGATTCCCAGTGTGAGCCACCAAAATAAGACAGATGGGACATGATGGGATAGTATATTGGATGGGAAAGCTCAGAAACCTCGTATCTCCACAGTAATTCAGGCTCGGTATTGGAGCTGCCGCTTATATAAAGTGTAAGGAATCAAGCGTATCAGCCCTGTCAACGTAGGTACAGAGTCCAGATATATCCACAATATGATCAAATATGGATCCCTGCCCCGGTGGTGGATTGAGTAGAAGAACTCTTCCAAGTGCAACTTTTCTCTCTCACACATCACTAACACAGACCTTTGAAACACTCAAAGCGGCTCATCTTGGATTTGCCTCTCTGGACCTGGGAAAAGAACAACAATTCCATACAATTCCTACAGATTCCACTCGATTCATGTCACAACCAGTGGGCTTCCTCAATGATCTTCCTCAATCATGTGGTCTGTTCAGGCGTCATTCATGTTTCAGAGCCACCTGCGACCGACCCGGGACACGTGTTGGACGAACCCCAAAAAAGAAAACACGTGTTGGACGAAGTCCCAACATGTGGGAATCAGACCCATCAGCTTCCAACAATCCACCCCCCCACATCAATAAAATCTGAAAAAAAAGGAAAGTCTCCATCCCTAAAAACCGAAGCGAAAACGTCTCCGCAGTGGACGACCTCGTCTCCCAGGTTCTCCCAGTCTCCAGCCCTCGAAGGAGCCGTGGGGCGCCTTCTTGCTCGCATAGGCTCGGCTCTCGGATTCGTCCGGCGTATCGCTCGCGTCGGTCCTGGCCGGGCACATGGTCGGTCCATGCGCCGGCCAGGCTCGAGCTGTGCGGCTCGTCCAAGGCCGACGACACGCACATGTCAGACCTAGTGGTGATGAAAAACCATGTGTTTTGACGGTGTTTGATGGTGTTTGGCCTCCGAGACATCCATTCTGCTCCCCCAAAAAAGGATGCGCACCAACCTGGTGAATCATGAAGCACACACCGATCCCACCGATCCCATTAACGCAAGGTGGGATAACCGATCCCAGGCGATGGACGACCAAAGCTGGCGATGGACATTGGACTTCCAAGGATCCAATCTGAAAGCGCCTCAAAAAGACACGAACTGTACACAGTACACCCGGATAGAATCCTGATCCTGCCCGGATAGAATGGGTGTGTCAAATAGAAGGGGTAGTTGGGAACCAAGTCCGTTTTCCCCCCTGCGTCGCTCTGCGGGTTTGCGTTCCGGTCTGATCGTCACTGGGCGGTTTACCCGTGGCTGACCCCCCCCCCCCGAGCGGTTGATTCACCAGTTCTTTTTTTATGTGGAGAAACCCATTCCCAAAAAAGAAGCTTTAAAAACATGTTAAAGCATGTTAAAGCTATTCTATTCTCCGCCTTTTCGGTTTTTCGCAGTGACCACTAACCTCGCCCAACCTCGCCCATGGATGTCCACGAGCTTGGTCTAAAGACGTCACTAGTAGCGTCCTTGCTCCGTTCGTAGCGATGCACCTTGCTACGTTCGTAGCTTCTTGCTACTAGTAGTAATGCCAGGAGCTACGTTCGTAGCGTCCTTAGTCCCTTGCTCCTCTCATCACTCTCGTCTCTCCTCCGACTTTCAGAGCCCAAGAAGGACCCCATGGGCGTGGGCAACGGCGCCCAATCCTCCACGGCGCCCAACAGAGCCCGGACGGTGGCGGCGACAGCGACGGGGCGTCGAGTCGGTTTCGGCCGGTGAAGCCAAGTCGAGTCGCAATTTCTGGAGGTTTGGGAGGGCAAAGGGAAGTGCCCAGTGCCAGACGCAACCCTGGAACCTCACAATATGGAGGGGCCGGATCCCGAATTTTCTGGAGGGGTCTGGGTCGAACCAATCCCTAGGTTTTGTGGGGCAAGGGCTGTTTGGAGCGTCTGGGTGGGGCTGTTTTCACTCACGGAGCGTCTGAATGGGACTGGATGAATGAATTTCGGATGAGAGATGATGGGAGAACACTCGAAGATCTGATACTTGAACAGAGTCTGTCTGAATTAGTCGGATTCTGCCAACTCGGTGGTCCTGTGTGAGTCAGTAAAGGGATCATGGGAACCTCACCATCCAGGGCTCATGGATTCATAAAATCATATAAACCCCGTTTCAATTACAGGATTTACCAGGGCCCTAAGGCATGGTTAATGGACACCCCGTATACCCTCTAAGGGGTCATCAGACACCCCTTAGGGGTCGCCCTGATGGATGTTTTGATGACACATGTGCTCCGGACTCGGAGTCCTGGCTGATACAGAACACATCAAAACATGCCACAACTCTCAAGGTGTGCGAGGGCGAGCGCTGATATCTGTTACACCCGCGCTTTGCAGATCTTCTCTTCGTCGGTGTGCAAACATCGTGGGTTGGAGAACCCAGTGTTGCCTGTGCTGCCATGGTTGGCCTACACGGCGGCAGGTAATCTGAACATCGATCTGTCCAATTCACTTCAACAGCAGCTAAGAGTCAAAGGGACTCCAGTCCAACGCGGCAGTCTCGCTATTAGTAGACTCTTGAAAAGTCAACCCCCCCCAGGCCTCTTCAGAGGTTTCACATGGTTGTAAAATCCATAATTGCTTTTTCATCAAGAGTCTACATTCGAACGACGGACTGCGATTTTTCATCACAGGCATCCCGGCGGATTGTTCTAACTGCGCCGCTCGCGGTGATGATCAATGTATGGATGTGCACTTAGAAGATCTTACAAGCGAAGGTTAACATCCCAACCCATCCCACTACTCCACGCCGTGCTCCAACTACTCCTCTTGCGTCCTAGACAACTACACGGTGCGGATGTTTCAAAAGCCGTGACTCCGACATCCATGCTCTTCTGCGGCCGACTCGTCTCACAGACTCGGCTCTGCGGTGTCGTGCGGGCACTGCGGACGCAGCGGACGCATCTGGAACACTGAAACGGTGCATCCCCACCAAGACCCTTCACCCGATGGCAGATATGCCAGCCAGCCTATGGTACCGCTCCTTCGGTAGCGATGTAGCGAACGAGGTACCGCAGAATGGACCGGAGGCCCGTCCGACCATTCTTTCGCCAAATTCCCGAGTTTTGCTCAACTGATGCGCGTGGTGGACGCTGCACCACCTGTTCAAGGCCCTGTTTCCGAACCGAGACCAGCTTGACCAGAATGACACCTTGCCCAGTTGTCCAGTCGTGAGAGACAAGCGGACAAACAACGATTTGGATCAAACGACCAGTGTTCACACATGCACCCATGCAAATTGAACTGTTGTGCTCCTTCATGGACCAGTCACATACTGTTGTGCTCATATCATCCACCGTGGTTCAGGTCTGTGCTGAGCTTGGCTCCCCAGCCATCGATCGGTCTTCCCGAAGAAAAATGCTACGAAAACAGAGAATTGAATCCCTATGTGAGACAACCTGATCTTCAGACTCATATCAATCCCGTGCTGCCTCATAGTTTAAAAGAAACACGAAAAAGCGCCTTGTTGGGCTGATGGCTGAAGAGGCCAACATCCGCTTCGATCCTTACAGCACTGTGCTGGGGGGTTGGAATCGGGGGGTTGCCTAAAGAGGGGGGGGCTTTGGCAGTGCAAGACTACGAACGAACAATACACCACAACACTATAAAGGTGGGTTGCCTTAAGATTTTCTTTGGCGGTCGTTGACAGTTGAGCCAAGAGTTCTGAGATGGATGTATAATCACTGTACGGAGATGTTGATGCACTTACAAGTAAGGGAAAAGACCACTGCCAGAGAACAATGAAGAGGCAAGCAACACAAACAAAGAAGCAAGCGAGTAAGCAAAGAAAGACTCAAATAAACAAACAAACACACAAACAAAAAATAACAAACCAACCGAATTAACACAAACATACACAAACCAAAACAAACAAACAACAAACACCGACTGAGGGAGATAATGAAAAAAAACTGCGACTACTTCGACCTAGAAACAAAGCACATGTAGCCAATAGTAAAAGAGCCAGAACATGAGGCTTAAAAACTGCACACATTTAGCAACCAAAGACCCTAAAGATTCGCATACTGCACATCCATAGTATATATGCACATCCATAGTATATATGCACATGCTTCGCCACTCAAAAGAGACTCTGCTTCTCGTAAGGGAAAAACATGTCACGGATACAGCAGCATCACTGGGCGCCGACCGAGTCGCTACAGGCGCCGACCGGTGTGGCAAAACAACATCCCAAAAGCCCCGCCGACCCTGGAAATTCATGTTCCATTGGTACCTGCGCCATGGAAATCTGTGATATCAACACGTTTTTTAAATGTGTTGTTCGCGTGTGTTTCGCGCATAACCATAAACATACCGAACTGCGCAGATTTTTTACGTGGCCCGTGGGTACAAACATCACTGAGCAGCCAGCTTCTTGTAGCTCTCCGGCTTCTCGACCAGCTCCATCTTTCCACAAATCTGAGCGGAGAATAAAATTCTAGAGTGAGATCCATCCAAATGTTAACTGTGTTGCCCCACGTTTGCATGTGGGCAGCAAAAAGAGGGAGCGGGCGGCAGAGTGGTATGTTAAACTCAACCACTCATGGACTGTGGACATCAAAATTTGATAAAGGAATATAAAATATAAGAATCCATACCATGGGCCCTCCAGTTCGCAGGGTGGAAACGGACCAAACCTCCACCGATCAGGGGGGGACCCGGATCCCCAAATCCTATGTGTTGCTTCGTGCCCGGATTCGGTGGAGAGCAATTGGTTGTTTCGGTTCCAATCCGCTTGCGGGTTTTTCCGCATCCTGATCCATCAAATCTAAATCTGATCCATCAAATTTGCAAACAAGACACATCAGCCGTGATTCCCAAACCAACAATCACAGAGTCCAGTCTGACCCAGGAAAACTGGTCCTGAAAACCTCCTTTCAGTCGTGTTCTTTAGTTTTTTAAAATCACCAACACCCAGTCAAATGAGGTCGAACTGACCTCATTTCCACCTCATCAGTTACTCCATTCTCGATGAGATTCATCCAAAGAGGTAGCCATCAGAAGGGGAAGGGCTTCCCCATTTGGATCTTATCTCATTCGCAATTTTTGAAGACGACCCGAGCGGCGCCTCGATGATTTGCTGTCGGGTGTAGCGACGGAAGGCATGGCGATACCTGGAGTGCTCGGACACGCTCCGACGAGCGACCGACGAGTTACCAGCAGGTTTTTGTTTGAAACGAGACGAGGAAAACGGGGGGGGGCAGCCGTAGAATGGTATAGGATATATATGGGATATCTGGTGGGACCTAAAGCTCCAAAACAATCCATCCTGAAGCTGGTTAGCTTTCTCTCTTTGACGCATTGGACAACACTCTGGACTAGACTACATGCCTACATGGGTGTGTCTTAAAATAGGTGGACCTCTCAAAGACCCCCTGCAAGAAAGGAAACAGACCAAAAACCTTTGGGCCAGGGGGCCAGAAAGCCACCTCCCAAAAAAAATACATACCCACATTGACCCCTGAATTCAAGATAAATCAACCACTCCAGGAGTAGTTTCTTATGACATGTCTGAGACGCGCTTGCGAGTCCGGCGTTTTGAAGTGACAAACTCGCAGCGGTTTACGGATTTGGGACTTTTAAAACCAGGTCAACCAATTCTTTTGATGGTCCAACTCAAAGCTATAGGGTGTATACAGTATATCTATATACATCTATTATATACCGTATACCTCATGTTCCTGCGAGAATTAACAATCCAGTGAGGAAATTCTATGGCTATTGCCACGGCCTTTTGTTCAGGAAGACATGCAAATCATCCAACTGCCCAAGTGTGTTGAACAGCTGCAACACACAGTAGCAAGCAGGTTTCACCTGCTGGCATCTGAAAACAAACGTACGTGCGGTACATGGCTGGCTGTGGAGCCAAAACCAGGAGACCCTTGGTGACCTACCGACGATACGGTCTCCACTCACCGACCCCATGGACTGACCCCGCGTCGCACCCGCTGGTCTCGTCGTCGTCGTCGCGGGCCTGACGAGGCGCAACGAGAGGCGCAACGAGGGGCCGAAGACAGGGCTGTGGCAAGTGGCGCCAAGCTCTGGCCTCCACTAAAGAGGAGTACGTATGCAAGGAGGCAGGTAAGAACAGCAGCAGCAACAATCTTATGTCAGAATGAGGGCGCTATCGGAGGGATGCTAGTGGAAATGTTGCCCCATACAAGTAGATTGAAGTGCCTTCTTCTTTTTCATGGTTTGTTAAGTAAGTTAAGTATTAAGGACTGAAGACAAGTTGACGAAGCAAGCTTGAATTCTGTCAACCAGTGCCAGATATATACCAGTGCTTAGTTTCCCCAGCCGTGTTTCTCTTGGCAGCCATGGGTGGCGAAAGGGATAAAGAGATAAAGAATATGATCTTAGGCTGGCTGACAAACTTCAAACAGTTGATGAGGCTTTAGCAAGAGAGAGAGAGATAGGGAGGGAGGGAGGAATTCAAGAGCCTTTGTTGCTGGTTTTGGATGTCAGAGCCATTCATGTGCTGATGCATCAGTGGCATTCTGGTCAGCTATATAAGTCTAAGTCGTGTTTCAATGTGTTTCATTCTTGTTGGTTTCAAATGTTTTTGAGTGTTCCTCTATCGTTGCTAGTCCGCATAGTGAAAAAAACCTGGCTGGGCCCCTTTACCGTTGAAGATTGGCCAAGGTTTCACAGGTTTCTGCATTGACACCATCGATTCTAACACCAGAACACACGCTACAACAAACCACAACATGTTAAACCCAACAGTTGCTTGATATGCGAAGAGAGCACGATGACCGCACGATGATGGAGCGAGGGTCACTCCGACAGACTGTCTTGAGACTAAAAGGGACAAGAACTGGCTATCTACTGTATCTGGTAGGTTGACCTCCTGTCTGGTAGGTTGACCTCCAGCGTTCCCGGGTGTTGACCCACAGCCATATTTGCAAATGGTATATTGACTCATGATACTCATGCTAATTATTTGCATTTGCCTATATTTATATCTCGGAAAATCATGGTGTCCATGCCATTTGCCAATAGATGTTCACATTCCGGTCAAACACAATAGGCCTTTCCGATCCTTTCCGTCTATTTCCACAATACGCCCCCCAAAAGAAAAACATCCAAGGATGTTCCAACCAAACCCGAAAACCCCTCCTCATCCAACTTGAAAGCTTGGGTCCTGATCCCCTATTAATCCCAGATCAAACCCATCCGAAACCCTCCAACTTCGGCACCCCCGACCCTTTCGGACGATCAACGAGCGCTCGCGCAACCGAACCGATGCCGCGCCTCGCTGGTGGGGCGAGAGGCTTCCGACACAAAAAAAGAAAAGAGGTGCATTTCTGCGAGGCTGATTGTATCCTGGGAGTGTCAGAAATAGACGTGAAATATATATAGAAATAGACGTGCAAGTCGTTTTTTTAAAGATTGGAGTTCCTTTTCCGAAATCCATCAGCCTGGGGCTGAGATGTTCCAAAAGGGTATCTCGGCATCTCAAGAATAGGCATTTGAAGCTCGTGATTGGAAAGCGCAGATCTGAGCTTCGTGCGTCTCACGCTCCAGCTCCGAGACTCTGCATGACATAGGAGGAGCTCTGTGTTACTCTGTACTTCTCACGGATCGGATCTTGTTTGAGGACTTCAGGAGGTACATGGGGTACCTTGTTTCATTGGGCCCACGTGTCATGGAGTCCAGGTCTCATATAGAGGAGACTGTGGGCAAACTCCACGTGTTCTTCTCAACAGCCCCGCCCCGCCCTCGTGGAGAAATTGCATGCACAGCCCGCGCACCGTGGGACATGAACTCCGGAGGCCATGCGATGGGATATGATGTGATCGTTCGGACACGGATCTCACCACACCGGCGGATCTCGGGGTGACTCTCGCATGGGTGTTCCGTGCTTTTCCACTTCGAAAAATTCAGGAAGTACAGGTTGAAGGATCTATCATATCATATCTAAAACATTCCGAAACCATTTTACCTGGCTGGCCAACCTGGCTCGTCACCGGATTTGGCCGCCTCCTCGCTCCTCATGCTGTGCATCCGCTCCGCACCTTCAGGGACCGGTGCCACGGTGGACCGGTGCACCGGAGGGAGACCCGGAGACCGATGGAGACCGGGGCCACGGACGCACCGGACGGTCGTGGAGACCGGGACGGTCAGGGAGAGGACTGGAAGAGGTCGGAGGAAGTGCATCGTGACACATCGGGGCTGACCCCACTTCTCACCCCGTGTCGTCCGAACCGTACGTTTTTGGTATTCTGATCGGATTCTTTTTCAGCCGCGCGATGAACAGAAGACACTGAAGGTCGGAACCGAAATCGACGACGACTGGAGCGCGATCCACCGAATAGACACCGTGCGGTGAGAACTCATAGACACCCCGGAGGATCCGGTGTTTGGGACCCTGGGCGACTTCAGCTGCGATTCTTTCGTCTCGCATGCATGATGGGTTGATGGGAAGGCTTGGACGGATAGTGATGTTGGTTAGTTGATGTGGGTTGCTTGGTTCGGCCCAGCATCACGCAGCCCAGACGGGCCGTGGGCGCTCCACCCCAGGCGGAATCTGGGAGTCCCGAGCCCATGGCACCCATTGGGCCCATGGTACCGCCCATTGGGCCCATGGCACCGTCCATAGGGCTCATGCCCTTGGCCTCCTTTCCTTTGCCTGGCTGAGATGACCAATCCATGTTCTGAAGCAGCGGAAAGGGAAGAACATCTTCCTGGATTCACCACCACGTCATGTGATGGGGCAGTTCGCACCGTACTGCAATCCTATTGTACAGCCAGCAATTCATACAAACTTGTGTAGTCATCAGCTCCTACTGCGCCCGCTTTAGCTTCATGACTCTCACCGAACCAACCACAGTGAGAAATCACTGGTCTTTCTATCGATTATATAACCCTAGACTCCTAGACTGTTGATGAATAAGAGCCCCAAGCCCAGAGGTGAAAAAGCCTCTTCATATTGGGGAGGTCTTATTCATAATCTCAAACTGCTTTTTTTGCTGAGCCCAGGCCCTCAGGCCCTCTCCCACACCCTCCTTGAACCCGACCGGTGCCTGGACTCTTGCCTTTGCCCTGGCGACTCGACATGTGTGACGTCTCGGAGACTCGGCTACTCGGCGAACGAGGCGAACGAGGCTCGGCTCTTCGTTCGGCTCAGGAGGCTGCGACTCTTCTGACACAAGATGTCTGGGGGTTTGGCCAGCTGAACCCTGAAGCTCTTCTAACCCTTCACATGCGCTAGCAAGAACAGCTTGAAGCATCTGCTTAACCTTGCGGTCTTGGGGATCGCCCGTGTTCCTTCACACGGGTCACACACCAAAGACGCGTGAACGGGTAGGTAGGGATGTATGGAAAGGACCGTTAAGGAAGAGTCGCTCCTTTTTAGCACCCGCCTAAGATGGTCCCCAGCACTCACTACTTGATGTGCTGTTTCTGCAGTCTTGGGAGGACGGTGACTACAGGCTTTGTTCGTTGTCCATCTTGCCTGATGATCCTCATTCGATACTCAATCTTCTGGAGGATGACTTCCAAATTCTTCCACCCCAGTCACCACCCAGCCGCGCCTTCCCTTTGCCAAAGCCGCCAGGGCATGGGCCCGGGCCGCCCGGCATGGGCGCACCCGGCATGGGCATGGGCGCACCCGGCATGGGCGCACCCGGCATGGGCGCACCCGCCACGCTGGGATCGCCTGGAGGAGGTAGACCGTGATGAGGTTCATGAGCTAATGGAGTTGATCTTCTCCAAAAAAGGACTAAGATGACTAAGGAACTCTCCATGATGGTACTCTCCCTGGAAGAAAAACATGGAAGTGGTACTGGCATGGTTCTTTGGAAGATCCATTTCCGACTGTGAATGAGTTCCAGTTATTTCCAGTCTCCAACTTCCCAACCGCTTTACAAATCGGCGCTCATGTAGCGGAAGAAAACGCATCACCTGCATCACCTGCAGGGACACACCCTATCAGTCTTGGCGTTGTGGACCGTACTAGCCCAGAGCTCCCAGCACTGCTGTAGCTCTTCTTTCAACAGCTATTCAGAACTACAGGACAATGTGAGCTGCGGACTTTTACACAGCTCTCAGACTCAGACTCGGTGTGTTTCCGCCTTTGAAGCCCTTCTCCATGCCTTTCCCCTCCTGCCACGGAGCAGATTCATCCGGGTGTGCTGCACGGCGTTCCCTCCCAAAAAGCGACCCTGGCAGTTGCGGTCACAGGCTTTGGAACAATAAGCCCTGCAGGGAGCCAACTCACAGACGCGGCATGGCTAGGGGGTTTGACCCGGGTCGTGAAACATCCATTGCCTTCGGGTTCCCGTCCAAGAACCGCGGTCCACCCTGTACAGGTACCGAACCCAGTAGGGTGCAAATGGTGTTGAACGAGCCCCAAAAGAAGGGCAAGGTACACGTGGCAACCGACTCTGCATTCCGGAGACGCTGTATTCATCCCTACAACCGCAAGCGTTGGCACAGTTGCGTGTTTTGGAACACGAGGTCTCACCGTCCAACAGCTGCGCAGGATCAGGCAAGCGTTGGCAGAGTAATGACAACCTCTGTCAGAAAGACGTGGTCAAACCCAACCCATTCATTCACATTCTTTCAACCCTAAGAAATCCGGACCCTCTGTATACAGTACATCAGCATCCTGTTTGAAGGTCCGCGATCGCTCCTGGCCCTCGTTCCAAGCACTCTGGAGCGCCTGGCCGTCTAAGCAACTTGTCACGTGATGCTGTGTTTAAGTCAAAGTGAGAGCCTAGTTGAAGACACGCCGATATAGCATCCCTTTTGTGTTCCATCGTATATATTCTGGACCACTTCACACTCCGAGATGAGCCTCGACGGTGCGCCGCCTCTTGCCTACGCCTCCCTGAGAGTTCCTACTGGGATACCGGAAGATTCTTAGAATGGCAGCCGCCCAAAAGAGATCTGCTCCGCTCTCTAGCAGAACGCCAACCTACACAGAGTGTAAACTATATAAGGTTGGGAGGCTCTGGAGAGAGGCTGGGAACATTCGGAACCACAAGAGGCTGGGGACCTGACGACCTGACTCACACACCATCGCAACAGGAGTTAAAGAACCCTCACTTCATTATGTAGATTCTTGATACATAAGCATCCCCCTATTATCCACCATGTCACATGTGGATTGTAAATCCAAGTAAAACCTCTCTTCATTTGGACCGGTTGTTATACATTGAGTCTACCGTCTACCCCAAAACGCCCATCCGCCAGTTCATCAACCCCTCAGTGGCCATCCGTGTGGCTGGAGCCTGGGCCACCCATGAACCCTGCGGGCCATCGCCCAATCGAGCCCCGGACCCAGTTGCCCGACCAAGCCTGGGCCCACAACGGCGGCCCGTTGAAACGCGAGGGATCGGAACAGCGACGGCGTCACCCCGGTGATAACTCACCGGGAACAGAAGCTCGGTGGTGATATATCACAAGAACATGGGTGAAAATCACCATGTTTTTGGGAGGGTCATCGGGTTTTTGAGACATGCCCAGAGAAAAAACACATGCAATTGGTGGGATACCAGCATGTTGCCAATGTGCAAAACATGTAGACCCTCCTTATACATATATATATATATCCTTATTAACCTTATATGAGCTTTTTGAAGCGCAAGCAGTCATACCCGACCATCATACCTATTCATCCTTCACTCAATTGATCGATCATATGGCTGTCTGAACCGTATTATAAAAGGCAAGGCCGGCGCTGGCCTGGTAGTCCAGAACTTGGCACTTGGATTAGCACCATCTGACTCTGACTCTGAAACTCATATCTTTTGCTTTGCGCCTTCACACAATACTTCAAGAACCCTAAAGTTTACGCTTCTTACTCTGTTCATCCAGTGTTCACTTTTGGCACCCCAGTGTATATAAACATCCAGATGCTCATGGACCCCCATATAGAGGGATCGGACCCGAATCCTCTGGAGGGGTCTGGGGTTTCAAAAAGCGGATTGGTCGGGCTGCTTTCACGGAGCGAACAGTCCAAATTATCTGTTCTGTCAGTTGAACGGCTCACTAGGCTCCTGGCGGCAGCCCATGCTGGCACACCTCAAACACCATTCGTCTTTCCAGAAACTCATTCCAGCCCTGCCAATCGACAGCGCTACCACTGAGACTCTGCTACCTTTCAAGGCAATTTCGCCCCAAACAAATCCATCCCATCACTGCACCAACGGCGATGCCGTAGCGCGGAGCGCCGTGAAACTCACCCCAAACAAATAGGACTCGGACTAGGACGGTGCTTGTATTTCATGGTGAACTGGGTGCCCCTCCGGATTTGCTTGACCACTTTGAGAGCAGGAAAAAAACACGGCCAAAACACCGAGTGGCCACTCGGGTGCTTCATCTCAGATGAAAAATCGCCCGCGAGTTGCGGAGCGTTCGGTGCGGCAGTGATGGAACTTCACCAAGACCACCCAGTGGGGTTTATAGAAGACGGATCCCCTTGAAACATCCACTGACTGACTGACTGATGTATATTTCATTCAATAGCATCCAATGACAACCCCTTTTGGGTGGTGCTGCTAGTTGCCCCAAACTTGGACCGTACAGGATTCTTTGTGGCCAGATGATGCTGCAGGCTTTTCAGCTTGCAGCGAAGCGTGCGATGGCAAAGGGATGGCACTCCACTCGATGGGCCAAGACGTGGCTAATGTAAAACCCCAAGACGGTGAAAAACGCGCCTTCATGATCCAACCATGCTTTGGGTGATGAAGTTCCCCTTTGAAGGCCTTTCCGACTCGGATCCTCAGCCCGTTCAAGAAGCCGAGGACACCGGAGGAAACCGAAACATACCGAAACCCACACCGTTGCACCCCGTTGCACACCACCGGCTGGTTCGCCTCCGTTCCTCAGCTCCCACACCATGCGCTTGGAGGTTGGGCACCGGCTTCATGGGGAAGAAGCTCCGGAGGAACTGCTGCGACCTCGGTCCGGTCCGTGGTGGTGCGGGTGGTGCGCACGCGGTGGTGCGGGTGTCCGTGGTCCAAGCGGTGGCCCAATGGGAGGAGCTTGCAGTTCTCGGAGCACCACCAGGGCCAGTGATGAATCGACGTGGAACAGCAAAAAGTAACAGCTTGGAAGCTTGATGTTGGGCTGCTGACTGGTTGTGCCCCTCACACACACACACATATATATATATACACACACACATACCCGCAAGTCATTGATTTGCGCCAGGAGTTCCCTCTGCAGGAATGACTTCTTGCATGTTCTGAGCGCCAAGCTTGATAGAGCACTTCACATTTGCTCCACGAAGCTTTTGTGACCTGAACAAACACCAGTGCAGGTCGCAAGAAGAACGTGCGCATCGCAGGCCAGTCAGCTGCACGTCACAGGTCAGCTGCACGGCAAGTCCACATACAGTTGCTTCAAAGTCCCAGATGATCGCCATTGGTTGTGGGGCTGTTGCAAAAAAGGTTTACTGTATCTGATTGTATCTCCTGGCCCATAGACACGTCATGTTTCATGCTTTTCCTATCGTTTCCTTCTATGGTCTCTGTACATCTCTGTACTATATTCATACAAGCTATATAATCAAGTCAGTGTCAGGTTTTGCCCAGAAGGCCCGGGCCTTCGGCCCCGGCCGAAAGCGACCCAAACATACACCCTGAAAATCAGCGCCCGAAGCAATGGGAAGGCTTTTGAGGGGACCCCTGCTATGGAGGCCCTGGTGGATCACTCAAAAATGCCTCCTCCGAACCTCCAAAAAGGGGGGCTATGACCCGACCAAACCCTGAAGCCGCCTGAAGAAGCCATTTGGGGTGTGGGAGTCACCGAATCATTCTGAAGCCCTTCGGGGCGCCGTCCGTTTGGGTGTCGTTGTTTCCACCCGGTCAAACGTCAAACCGTCCGCCTCAGCCACAAAGCAGCATCCGTCGCGGCGCCGTCGTCTTCGAAGGTGACGAAGACCTTCCGAACGGGTCAGGTCAGCTGAAGGAGTGCGCATGATTTCCAGAGTGGGGAGTGCATCCCACACTTTTCTCGCGGAAAAACGCTCTTCGAAGATTTGCACTGCAACCGGCAACCTCACACATCCAGTTCTGATGCGACATCCCATGCGGTCTGACCAGCCACACCTCCATGTGTGGCAAAAACAACTGCACCACACTGCACCCCTTAACTTCAAGGATCTACTGAATCTACTACAGTATATAGGACTGTAGCATGAATCAAACACTCTCTTGGGCGCCTGGAGATGCAAAACGAGTCTGGAGACAGGGGAAGGATTGATGCATCAACCGCCGTCTGTCAGCACCTTCCAAGTGTTCACCTGGCTGGTTTCGCCCCTGACACTGCTCTCCATTGGCTACCCCGAAAGACTATTGCAAGAGTGTGTGTCTAGACCTCCAACCTTCGAAGGCGGTTCGACCCCCCAACTCCTCCTGGGCTCCATCTTCTTAGGTTGGAGCCCAGGCGTTGACTGGCATCTGTCCCTCCCTGCGCTGCCCTTTGGGCCCTCACAGTGCTGTTCACATCGGGCTTGATGCCTGGGCGGTGTTCGGGATCGGCAGCTGGGATCGGGCTGGCGGTAAAAACAAGAGCCAAACGTCCAGCCGAGCGCCCAAGACTTGCTTCAGATTGCTCCAAAGATTCTGTGCTTGAAGCATCTTGAAACATATAAACATGGAAAGAGAAGCAATGCTGAGCCATGGTCAACGGATGTCCGTGGTCACCTAAGAAAAACCCAGAAAAGTCACCAAATGGTTCCAAACGATCACATTGACCACGTCCGAAACACCAGTTGCGAAACAAACCATCGCCCATGCCACCTCGCCCATGCCACCATCCAAACCGCCCTGTCGAAGCTGAGCTCGCCAGGATGCTGTTTAACTTCTCCGCGCAGGGGCACTTCTCAAAGAGCTCGTGCAGCTCCTCACAACAAGGCATTTCGGTGCCTTCACCTTGGCCTCTTCAGGCCTTCGTCCAAAAAGCAGCCAGGCGTTCCGCTTTCCGAACTCAATCCTCCAACCGAAACGTCCAGGCCGTCCAGATCCAACGCTTCGGGTGCTTCCAACCCCAATCCTTTCAGAATGAAGACGACCGGAAGACCTGGTGTCAACACCCTGGACCAATCCATTTCGACGACCACTTCCTGGTTGGTAGGGAAAATGTTCACCAGCCTAAGCCTACGGTGGATGGATGTCTCCCTATTCAAATACACACCCATTTACTCAGGTTCATTCCTGGTTCATTCCTGGTTCCAACTGGAGGTCCATACCTGAAAGTCCATCGCTCTGCTAGATTCACTGACGCCGCACGGGTCGAGCAAGCGAGAGAGTTGCCTCATCTTCCCTGCAGTCGATTAGGGAGCTGATCCAGTCATCACATGGCAAAGTGAACAGATGCGCAAAGCCTCCTGTCACCCATCTACTAAAGACATCCAGTCAGTCAGCCTCCCAAAGTCAGGGGCTCCATGTCTGACATCATGTAAGGGCCCTCACCACCTGCCTCACCGAATCATCGGTCTCCTCCAAGGGGATCTGATCCGGAAGATCGTGGAGGATCACCTGAGGCGGAAAGTGTTGGGCCCCAAGAATCCTTGGGCCTCCCATGGCAGGGCTCCTGACAAACCATTTGGTTCGCCCGACCATCGACCATCCTCAGCCGCGATCACGGGCAACGGGAGGTCCGTCTCCTGGTGCCTGTGCCCCCACAGCCATTTCCAAGCAGGCTGTGGGTCAAGGAGTGATGAAAGAACCGGCAGCCCGCTGGCCCGCAGTCGGCCAGCGCCAGCCCTCTCTAAGGAGTGGTCCCGTTGCTGCAAAGGGGCGGCTCTGCAGCAAGGAGCGGTAGGAAGAATATTATGACACAACAAATAACAAAAATAATAATAACAATAACAATATAATAAAAAATATATATTTCAATATATATATATATATTATTATGTTATATTATTGTCTATCATGTTGTATAGTATAGTATAATATAATATAATATAATACAATATATATATAGTACAGCGTGTACCTTGGGAGTCCAAGACTATTCTTCAAATGGTCCTTCGGTGACCCGACAGGGTCTGTCCTCTGAACACTTCGGTGATTCCGAGTGAAATGATTCCCAAGGAAGCTTCCTTCTAAACAAGTTCTTGTTACTGGAAGCTTCAAATATACATACTAAAAAGCGTACCAAAAGACTCCACATCCAGATTGTGTGCTCGTCCCGACCGTGAAAATGGACCCCTGTGTGTGGTCGTCTGCGGGAGGGTAAATCGAAATACTCGTTCAAAGATAGTCATGATTTGGGATTTGAGACAAGACTGATTTCTTTCAACCCACAGCCAAGGCACAGTATTCCTCTTGCTCTTGATGATGGGTTTCACCTGCATCGCCGCCTGGGTTAGTGCGGAACAGGCTCGTCCCTCGGTCCCTCGGTCGTTCTGCGCGGTTCTGCAAAGGGCAATGCAGTGGGGTGTGAGTCTGTTTCGGTGTTTCTTCTAATTAAGGGGCTTGTATTGTGAGGGAGTTCGTACCCACACATTCCATGTATAGTTTTGTTTTTTTTACAACAAGTAATTATCTAAATAACTACATTGGCCCCAGAAACCACCCCATCTGATCGGCATATATGCCAAGTCCCATGGAGTGTCTAGTTATAGACCCAAGTGCAGTATGTGATCTTCAATCAACACAAGTCTTGACACGGGTTTCTATGTCCAATACACTGAAGCAAAAAAACTCCGGTCATGAAATCTGCAAGCAAGCCGGTGTAAAGCCCATATTTGGTAAAGAGTTCTGCTTTCAGGTGAAACAGCACCTATTCACCTTCATGTCGGGGTCAGTTGGCTGGTTTCGCCCCAGCCCACTACTAAGGGACCTCCAGCCAGGACACCCGTTGAAGGTCCGGTTATTCACCACCATCGGGATCTTCCACGATCTTCCGAACACTGCGAACACCGTCACCCTTCCAAAACCGACCTCGCCCGGTGCCCGGTGCCACGTTTCTGTTTTCTCCGTTGGTCCCAAACAAATGGCACGGCACGACACGACATCGAGCATCGTCTAGCGGAGGGCGCCGAACGCCCGCACGCACGTACCGAACGCGGCGCTCCGATCCCGACGACTTCGCCTTGTCCACCGTCACCTGTTGAGAACGTAGCCTGGGAGCGTCGCCGGTGCGAACGTTCCACGCGTTCGGCCTTCGCCCTCCCGCGGCGGAAGAACGGTTAGACCGGTTTGCCGTGCGGTTTTCGTCATGGGTCGTGATGTCAAGATGTCATGCATGTGCGAAAAATAGAGGGGTCGATTTGGTACCACATACCTATGATTGGATCCAATTGGTTGTTCACTTGGGGTTTGTCAACCAAAGGCTATCTATGGCTCTGTTTTTCGGGTGGTGGAACAGTGGAGAGTGCGGTTCTGGGGTCACTGGAAAGAGATCAACATCTTCCAAACCGGCGCCAGTGCACCTAGTAGGAACCCAAGAATCATTGACTTTCTACGGGGTGGAGAGTGGTATTGATCATAGCTTGGAAAGGTGACTTGCTTTCTTCACATCTACCAGCTTGCTAATCCATGACCTGGTGTGGAGTCTCGTTCTGTCTCTGTCTGTGACGAGAAACAGGCCTGGCCTCGGTCTCCCTTCTCCGGATGAGCTCACGATCCCATCGACCCAGGGGGTGGACCTCCTCGCTGCACTGGTGTGGGGTTTTGTCTCAGGGTCGGAGTGTTCGTTTTCAGTGGGGTAACTCACTCCTCCACGTCTTCTTTTGGGAGCTCAGCAATCGAACGAATCGAGGAGTCAACTCGAATTACAGGAGATGTGAACTGACCAACCCAAAGCGGACAACACTGGAATCAGCGCGCATCTCTTCCATTTTTCCGGACCTGAGGGGCCAGCCACTGTCACTAACCTTGGCCACAATGGCTGCCATCATATCAACCATCTGTGTTCCCTCTGCCATCAGGCCTTTTGCTACCCTCATACGATATCTCAGCATTCTGATCATCGCAGGTACCAGTATCGTCTCCATGCGGACTGCGGCCTCCTTCTCCTCCACACCAACAATCCTGCGAAGACAACCCCCGCAAACACACACACCTGGCTCATCTGAGAAGTCGTCAACTTTGAAGGCTTTGCTCCGCGAAACTCATCCCAGGCATGTTGGAGCTCTTGGATGACACCTGGCACAGCCACCAGCTGCTTTCCCGTCTCAGCAGCTTCTCTCACTTGTTCACCTGCCTGGCTCACACCTTCCTTCAAAGCCTCAGCCCCCGGCATGAGGGCAGCAGTCATCCAAAACGGAGCACTCAGGCAGCTGGAGGCCAGCGCACCCACACCGCTGATAAAGACGATGCCACGACCTCCCAGCGCTTGCACCATCCGCCACAAAGGAAAATGTGTAGCTTTTGCCAGGTAGCCAACAAAAAAGCCCCGGACGAAGGACATCATTTGGGTGGAAACACTTGGTGGCAACTGGGAGTCGGATCTGCCGCAGGGCCCAGGCGAAATTCGACCTGAGTTCTTTCTGCGAGCCAAAAGTAACGCATCATAAAGCTGAGGGTCGTGTCGCCGATCCAAACCGACGGATCATTGGGGCAGCCCGACTTCTTTGTCAACACTCCGGGTGAGCACGGCTTGGATTTGGAGGTTGGGACTTCAAATCAAGAAGTCATTGCATGCAAAAAGAGAAGCGCCAAATCACGCTAACTTCAGCCTTGCATGGCCTTCCCGAAGATCACTTCCGGAACCCTCCCCTCCAAGCTGACTATGACTATGACCATCTAAAAGTCTTTAAAAAACAACTCAAAGTCTCCTCCAAAGGTCACCGGCCTTCTCGTCCACCGCTCCCATTGACCTCCCGCCACCCGAGCCCCCCGGAGGCTCGCCCCCCCGGAGGCTCGGTGTCGCGGACCCGGTTCGTCCCAGCGGCGCGGCGTCGTAGAGGGTCTGGACGTCGACCTGGACGTCGCCCTCTTCAAATTGTTCATGCCCTGCGAGGAGATGGATATGGATGTGTGACGGGGTGATGTGTCGTTAACACTCCAAACACTCCATGAAATATATATATATATGATTACTATCATTGTTATACTAGAGTATACGAGTGTATATATATATATATTACATGGACCGACCCCTGTTCTGTTCAACTACCCCAAGCTTAGCGAATGGTCAAGAATTCCATGGAGTCTTTGGGGAAGGGATATTCCTCGGAGCAGTTGTCCCCTCCCTGTGGCAGAAAGGGGTAGAGCAGTGTCTACCGGTGTTTGGTGTCCGATCTGAGCTGCTGGACAGCTGCAAAGCTGACAGTCAAAAGCTGCTAGGAAAAACCTGAAGGTACCGCAGTAGAAGTTTGCTGACAGGGTCTAGTGCAAGGGCTTCTTTTGGTTGCTCAACTGGGATTGAACCCATCTCTACCTTGCTAAAGGCAAGAAAAACACAAGCGCACAAGGCGCTACTGCGCTACTAGGGAAAACAATAACCTCCGACAGTCAAATGCAAACATGCTTGGAACATGTTGGATGATGACTGTCCTCTTGAAAAGGTGCTGCACGCCTGCAAGGATGCAGATTGGGATGTTCATCTGTGCATCCATATTCATCTGGATGAAGCTGTCCTCTCGATGGGCATCGGAAGCAGAGTGGGTACCAAATCGGACGGCGTATGGTTTTTCAGCCACAGATGGCCATGTAGGCCGAGATTGGTGATGGGTCACATCGGGACCTTGGTCTTGCTTTCTCTCACCCCAGACGCGACCCTGGACCCGAACCTGTTTTCACGGAGCATGCAGGCGATCCAAACGAATCATCAGTTCGAGTTGCTCCAAATGGTGGTATTACAGTATACAATACATAATATTAAATAATACTGGTATCGGGTTTGTGGTGTATCTTACCTTCTTTAGGTTTCGGCTCAACGCCTTCCAGTGGTTACCCGAGTCGGCTGAAGGTTGAGGGTTCAGTGCAATGGACCAGTGGATTTGGGCGCCGCTAGGGCCAGCTGACACAGGACATCCCGTCAATGTCCTGTTGCGCGCTGAACAGGGGCATTGGGTTCATCCGGTAACGGACCAGATCTTCTTTGTTGATGTTGCTGCGGAGCAAGGAGCCTTTCGCAGCTTCTTCATGTGGGTGCCCTTGGTTGAGGAGGCACATGTGGTTTTGTGCCCGACAGCTTAGGCGGTTAGTTTTGAGGAAGATCGAAATCCTTTCGCTGGATTGCAGCGCTTTGCAGAACTGTGCGCCGGACTCGGTGGCTCGGCTTTCGGTGTTTCCACTTCAGGATTTACACCGGTTTTGGCAGTGGACAAATCCCCTCTAGCTTGTGACTTGTTGAGACAAAATCAGTTTCCTTGTGTTTTGGAGGGATCTCTGTCCGATTTAAAGATCCAGAAAGAAATTCGAGTTCAAATGGGGCCCCAAAGACAGGTGGCTTCGTGGTTGGCCATGCCAGCCCTTTAGCTCTTTAGGGCCGAAGCGCCACTTCATGGACGAACGGGCGCACAGTTGACTGGTGCCTCCTTCCTCCTGATTGAATGCGTTCAGGCAGCTGGGCAGGATCCAGCAGCGCTTCAGACTCTTAAGCGCTACTGTGAGCTCACCAATTCCCATTGGGTTTCTAAAGTCCTTCATCTTCAGACTCCCTGGGCATCAAATCGCACGAGATGCTGTTGCACACCCTTTTCTTGGTTGTGGGCCCCAGGATTTTGAGCAGGAACTTCAACATCCTCCTGCCGCTTTGCTTAAGCATGGTCTTGATGATTGCACCATGGTTCATGAGGCTGGTAAGATTCTTGCTCGAGCTCAACTTTCTCTACAGCAGTTCCTGGCACCCCGCTATGTCAACATGCTGACGGAGGTACCTCGGGCTCAGGCTTTGGCCATGCTTCAGCGGATTGACTTTGACATTGCCTTGCCTTTGGTCATGTTTCTTTGGGACGCTGGACATTGGACCTTGCTCCTCCTTCAAAAGGCGCCTGATGGTCTACATGCTCATCATTATGATGGCCTTCGACGTTCTCCTCCCCATGAATTGGATCTTCTCCTTGCGCTTTTTCAACAGCATTTGGCTTGTCAAGAATGTCATCTATGTGTCGATCAGGGTGTCCTTCAAAAGGATGTGTACTCCTGTGGCACCATTGCTCTTCTGCGCCTGGGTGCCCACCTACGTGTGTTCCAGCACATTGATGCTGCCACAGCGGAGTTATGGTATCAGAATCTTCATCGGCGACAACGTCTTCATGGCTGTGGACCTCTCACTGAGGCTGCCGTTGTGCAGTGAAGCTAAAGATCCATGGAGGCAGCCCAAGCAGCTGGGTAACACCAAGTCTCCAGGAGTTGCATACTCAGATTGCACAGAAGGCCAAGCACAAGCACGGTGCTGAGACCAAGAGCTCTGACAAGAAGACCAAATCCAAAGCCAAGCGTGTTGATCCTGTTGTCAACCTCACACCGGATACATTGGAGATTGCGGCAGGTGCCTTTCAGGATGTTGATGGTGCCAAGCTGGATTGCATTCCTTTTCAACAGGTCAAATCTGATGCTCGTGGAGTCGCTATCTGCACCATCGAGGAAGCGATCACTTTAGCCAAAGAACCACAAAAACTTAGCGTCGATGCTTTGGCCTTAGTCACCATTGGTATGTTGCCCAACAATGTCACCTGGAGTGTGGATGTCGAATCGCTTCAATGGCCGGCAATCTATGCTCCTACAGGTGATCCAATTTTGGTGGCTGGTTCCCTCATTCAGTTGGGTGATCATGATGTCTATTTTGCCAAGATGGACAATCCTCCTGAAGTGGGACAGGTTGCCACGGCTATTCTTCGTCTTCAGCTTTGGAAGGATCAGACCGATCTCAATTGGGATGATTTCAAGCGCGGGCCAGTGCGCATGCTTCTGCAGACTTTGCCTTCCCGTCGATTTTGCGATGGAGTTCTTTGCAAGGGACAGTGTGCTTGCTTTCATGCACCAGTCGATGAAGAAATCGACCATGTCCTCATTGACTGTTGGGCATGGCGTTGGCTTGAGGAAGATGGCAAAGTCACTACCAAGGATAAGTCGCAGGTCTTCTCCATCTATGCGAGAGTGCCTCTTAGTGCGGTACGTGGTATTCTGGCAGAATCAGGTTGGCATGGATTCTATGCTGAGCCTCGTGCTTCTGAAGGTCAAGGTACTGACATCAGCTATGCCGTCATTTGGTTACCCAAGATGGCTCTTGAAGCTGTTCAGAATCTTGCACGCCGGCATGATCAGATCTTAGGACTTGCCCGTATCCGGAACAAGCTTGGTGTTCGTCTCTTGCCCAAGGATGAGCCTTTGATGCTGCAAACCTTGTTTCCTGATCGGTCCATGATTGCAAAAAGGTCCGCGCAAATGCTGTGATCCGATCCCAAGGAAGTCGATCAAGAGGATCATGATGATTCCATCGGGGATGCCACAAAGCCCTAGTTCAGCATGAATTTGATCGCAGGAAGGTAGTGGCTGGCGCACTTGCAACTTTTGGCCTGGAACACATAGAAGATCACCCTCAATGAGGTAACCAGCTGTGCCTGGAGAGGGAGTCAGATCCGTAGTGTCATCCTGAAGGAAGTCACCACGTTCACAGGGATGTCATTCAAAGTGGCTGCATGTAGAACAGGTAATGGCCGATCAAGAGTAACCAAACCCGTAGGCGGATCCACTGCAGTAATCGTGGCTTCAACTGTGCGTTCCAGATAGTCCAAAGAAGAACGAGAGGCTGGATTCAGATCTTGAAAGAAGTGCCGAAGAGAGCCTTCACGACGATGCTTCAGAGCCCGGGCTCGCTGATCCAATTGCCAGCGCTCAAAGGAGCGAAAATTGCAGTGGTAGTCGGCAAAGATATGCTCGTAAACCTCCAATGCTGGCAAGGTAGTCGGAAGAAAGCGAGGAGAGGACTGAAGACGAATTCTTCTCTGTGTCCACCAGGTCACAAAGCCATGAGCAAAGCCGGAAGCACAACGAACTGAAGTCCAAAGCATGGCCTGATGAAAGCGAGCAGAGGAATCCGTACGACCAGCACGTAGAGCATGAAGTAGACTCTGCATACGCCGAAGCTGCTTATACCACAAATGTGTAGTCTTGCCCAACAGCGATGAGATCGGAGCAAGCTCGCCAGGTCGTGGTGGCTTCAGCCGACGTTGTTGAGCATGTCCTGGCTGTGGCTGGACATAGTGCCCTCTGCCGAAACATCCTCGGAGAAGATTTCCATGAGAGGATCCAGCAGCAGTGCGGATAGATGCCTCAACAGCCAAAGACCAAGCAGCAAAAGACTTGGTAAGATCAGAGCCCCAAGTCCAGGTAGTCCATGTGTCCAAAGAGGAATGCCAAGCTGAAGTGGTTGCCCAACGCATGTAGTGAACGCTTGAACTGTGCAACGCCCACTGCAAAGAGCTGTGTCTCAGCAAAGTGCCATAGTCCAGGAGGTAACTCTTGAACACAAGCGGAACGATGAAGCAAGCCAGCAGGATTGGCGCATCCAATAGCCACTTCAAGTGAGGATTGAGAAGACTCATTGGAGCAACCCTCAAGAAAGCGCCCAGAGCAAGGGGGTTGCTGAGGCGAGCTCTGATGATAGCAAGATTCAGGCCCAGGATTGGTCGCCTCACCCAAGCGACAAAACCAAGTGAAGATAACGAATCCTTACCATAGGACCCCAAAGCAAGGCAGGCGCGTGGAGGTAGGACACCTCCACCGCCGAGATAGTCATTCACCGTCAGTCCGCTGCCGCTTGAGCAGCAGGGCTTCAATGCGATTCATCTGTTCATCGTTGGCACTTTTCAAGTCATCTCGCCGCGTGCGATTGAGGGAGGCAAGATCACCTCGAATCTGCTCGGTAGTGGCAGCTTGCGGGTGCACGGCCTGGCCAATCTCCTCCATGCGTGTTTGCTGCGTGCCAAGTTGCACATCAATCTGCTCAAGGTGTCGTTGATGGCTTCCAAAATGAACTGCCAGCTCATCCATCTTGGCGCCCTGGACTGCATGCTGAGCCTCAAGCTTCTCGACACGGGCACCAGTGGTGTGACACCAGTTGGCAAGTTTGTCATTTTGCGCCTTGAGCTCCGTAACAGTTCATCAGCCAAGGCTTGAGAAGAGATGGCCTCCATGCTGACATCAGGGGAGGAAGTATTCAAGGACCCCACTGCTTTAGCCACTTCATGTTGCAGATCACTCTTCAAACGGGTTCCAATTCAAAGTGGGATGCGAAGTGCCTCAAAGCTTTGACGAAGGACTTTATTTAATAAAATCCTTTCGAGCTGAGGTCATTCCCTTATTTTTTTGTGTGCCAACGTTGGCAGCCAAAAAAATGGCTAGCTTTTGAGCATTTATGGAATCCCGCGCCAACGTGTTTTATGGAATCCTGTTACCCAGGTTGCAGGAGCTAATGACTAACAAGCATATTGGCGTATTAAATTCCTGGTTTGGGGGGGTTGGAGAGGCGAAGGTTCTGGCTCTTTTTCAGCGTATGCTCTCGGTCGTCTTGCTGGGGCAGAGTGCTGACATGATTCTTCAGAATCGGGCCACGCTTAAGTCTATTTTGGTTTGCTTGTCCTTCATGCGCGTGCATTGCTTGCTTGTGACCATAAGATCAAAATGTGGAAAGTGCTTTGTGGAAAGTGCTTTGTCTGCTTGACTTTTTGATCGGGCTTGAGGGCGAATGTGATAGGTGGGGTTTTGTCCTCCGAGGACCAGCGTTGCATTTGTCGACTGTCAGCGAACGGTGCCACTGTTTTCATCTATTCTCCGTTCTTTCGTGAAACTGGCGCCCGAGAAGCGCGAGAACCATCATCGAGCCGAGTTTCGCCTGTGACTGCAGAGCCTCGTCGTTGGCGTGATGTGCCTTAACCTCACCGGCCTGACTGTGGCACCTGGTAAGATGCCCATGGAAAAGGCAACGCGCCCTCCACGATCAAAAAGTCAAACCTGTCACGTTTAGCAGAACCAATGAAAATGAAATCCTGGCCTTGACCTAACTCTAGAAAGCAAGAAACAGCAAACAAACAGTTATAAAGTCCTGTCATTAACATGTTCATGAGGGTCAAAAGTCCCTAGGATGTTTTTTTTCTACGCGTCTTATTTTTTTCCTGCACCAACATCTTGCACCAACATTTGTTTTTTTTGGAATCCTGTGACTGGGGTCCGGTACAAGAAAAATTTATAGATAATAATATGTCCTTGACCTCTAGGAAAAAAGTATGGACTATCGATCCCATATAATTCATCAATGCGCTGACGGGATGCCTTGGAAGAAGCCATGGAGTGTTGGTCAGTGAAGACGATCTCAGAAGGATCAGTTGGCTTGACAGGAGTACGAATGCCTTGATAGCCACTCCATGGATCACCTCGTAACCAAGGATCGGCAGAACCACTACTGCTACTAGCAGTTGCAGGTTTGGGGTTGTGCTGAATGTGTACTCTGGTCTTGGCGGCGGCGACAATGGTAGAGGTTTGAGAAGGTGATTCCTGAGGCTTGTTGACTTTCGTGACCGTCACCGGACCAGCATCAGTGGCCAAATGGAGCGCCGGAGGTTCCGTGCTAGTGCCAACCAACCAAAAGCGACCACCAGTAGCCCCACGTACAGCCCGAAGAAGACGAGCAACCCACTTCCAAGCAGCCAGAATCTTGATGACCTGCGCTTTGGTGGACCCATAGGGAAAGGGCCAACCTCAAAAGTCAAGTCCACAGTACGCCAATCGCAGATGTTTCCGCGATTCGGGTATTGCTGCGTGATGGACAGGCTCTCCGAACCCGGGGCCCTGAGGGTTGGAGTGCTGAGGATTTCAGACACTTTCCGGACCCTGCTACAAGATGTCTCTAACATGTTCCAGCAAATTGAAGCCGGGGCCAAGTGGCCCTCTCAACTCTTGGTTGGACACGTGCATTGTCTGGAGAAGCATCCACATGCTGTTCAAGCGGGCGACTACCGCCCGGTTGTTTTGTACTCCACGCTCTACAGACTCTGGGGGTGCATACATTCGCGTTCCCTGCTAGCGCAGTTGGAGGCCTACATACTCTATGCTACACATGGGTATCTGGCGGGAAGACAAAGCTCTGACATCACCTATTGGCTCCAATGCGGCATTGAAATGGCTGTCAAGGCCAATGAAGCGCTTTGCGGGGTGACTACGGATATTCGCAGATGCTTTAACTACCTGCCTCGTTGGCCATTGCTGATTGCTGCACAATGTTTGGGCTTGCCTTCATCCACACGCAAAGGCTGGGCTTGTTTCTTGGACCACAATGTGCGCACCTTCTGTGTACGTCAGCAGTTTGGACCTATGCATCATTCTACCTCTGGTGTCCCGGAGGGTGACAGTCTCAGCTGTGTCGGCATGCTCATGGCTACATGCATACATGGTTCACTACTCGCCACGGGTTCATGCCATGAGTTTTGTGGACAACTTGGGGTGTGGCTGATTTGTGTCAGGGTTTTGCAGCCCTCACCACTTGGGGCGACACTTTACAGCTGGAGTTCGGTCCACCCAAAACTCACTTAGGCCTGCAGGTTATTGAAGCTGGCTCTGATCTAGGAGCGGCAATGATTTATGGTGGTCGCTTGCGCAACAAAGCCTTTACTGATCGCATCAAAAGTGTGGCGCCTTGTTTTGACAGATTGCGCAAGCTCTCAGCTTCAATGTGGCACAAACAGCTTGGTTTGCGCGTCGCTGTCTGGCCAAAGGCTTTACATCATTGCAGTCACTTGGTTTTTGGAATGCACTGGATCACCAAATTACGCTCTCAGGCGATGGCAGCTTTGCATGCTAACAGAGCAGGAGCATCACCAATTTTGCACCTGGCCTTCACGTCGGAACCTGAGCTTGACCCTGGCTACTTTGCTTTCTGGAAATCTTTTACGGAATTTTACCGGCAAGCGCATAAGAGCCTAGCTTTGCGTGATTGGTGGAAAGACTATGTGGTTTCTCCACCGACTACGAAGACCTTTGGGCCTTTTGGAGCTATTGCCAGGTGGTGTGACTTCCTTCATCTATGGCTGGATGAGGACTTGATCCTTCATTTTCTAGCATGGCTGGCTTGGATGGCATTGAGCCCTACTGCACCTTTGTTTATCCTAAGCCTACTACTTTGGCTGATCAGGAGCTCCTTAAATGCATCTGGAAAGGCACTTTCTACCTCAACTCCCAGAAGGCCAAATTTGACCACAGCAACACCGGTGATTGATGTGTGGACAGCCAGATTCTTTCGCTCACCGAGCTCTCCGATGCCCGGCGCTTCAAGAAGTGGACCGCCATCATCAATGTGTTCAGGAATGGACAACTTTGCCACCTGCGCTTGCTAACCATGCGCTGCTGCCAGCCTCTCCTTTTCAATTTTCCGGGTGGAAAGCTTTGCAGGAGCTGCCTTGGGCACCACGGGATCGGGAAGGTTCTCCGGTCGATGATCAGATGCAGCATCTTTTTGTGGATGGGTCGCAGCGATGGGGCTTTCATCCGGGTCTCACGCTTGTTTCTTGGTCTGTCGTGTTGAGCAATTCGGCTACTGTTCTGCAAGCAGGTCTGTTGCCGGGGGCATTGCAAACGGTGGATGGTGGCGAGCTATGTGCTGCCTTGCAGGGTCTCAGATGGGCAGCGCATCATTGTCGCATCCCTTGCATTTGGACAGATAGTCATTGTGGCAAACTCGCTCTCACAAGGGTCCCTGATGAACACAGGA